>APFE031512589.1:142305-152620 GCA_000404065.3 Pinus taeda
AGCCTCTGGATCTCTGTGATAAGGGATCCATATATAGATGATTGAAGGGAGGTGAGTCATCTTCTAGGGTCTTGATTAGTGTCCTCTCTCTGATAGTTCCTGCTTTCACTTGGAGAATGGTGATCTCTTACTCATCCCTGGTCGAAAACAGAGAGGCAAGTGTTAGAGGGGAAGCTTCTGGAAGATTCCATGATCTTCCACCTCGCATTTTGTCCCTGCCATTTGTCCATTCACGACCATCGCACCCTATAGAGGAGCCATTCAGTATGCATCGCACCCTATACACTGGGAAGGTGATATGCATCGCACCCTCTGCATTGGGCTTTCAGTATGGTCCAGTTTTGACCATTTATGAGCAGTTTTCAGTGGAGAACTTCTGGGAGATGATGTAATCAGTTGACCTTGTTCCTTTAGGCAAGTGAAGCAACACTTTTAGGGACTTAGGAGTCCTCAGTTTATGGACATTTATGATTGGGGTTGAAGTGCCCAAAAATGTCTATAACAGTTGCCCCCTAAAGCATGAGGTCGTTAGTCTTTTTGATGTCGGGTGAAATTCTTTACTATGAGGATCTGAAGTTTTTCCGAGCTGGGAGGTGACCTGTAATAAGATACAATACAATACATTATTTTGACAAAATTTTTCATGATCTAACTGAGGCGGGCATTCCCATGCTCAACTTTATAAATTCATTTCAATCTACATAGGATAGACAATCGTCTGTGTGACAAACTGATGATATGGACACATCATCCTTTGATTTGGATGATCATCTATTCGGCAATGATGTGCACTGGATGTTTTTATATTCCTGAATATATCGCAGCCCCGATGGATGAAACTAGATCCGGGGTCTTCAAAACGCGTTCAATCTTCACTCGGAGTACAAGTCGATCCATGTGAAAAATGTTCTGGAGTCGAACATGGAAAGACATCACCTGCTTACCAGCCAATGATGCAAGTTGTTAACAGGCGCGAGAGGAATCACGAATAATGAAAATGACCCTCAAGGTACTACAGTAGAATTCACATGGTGTGAAAAGGGACTTAGCATCGAACACCACGTAAAATCTCTTGGTTGAAGGCCATTGATGTAAACCTGTCACCGACAGTGAGAAACTTTCCATTGAGGCATGCAAGCTTCAAAGTACTGAAAGGGTTGTTGCTAAGTCAACTTCTTGGATAATGAGTTGTTGTCGACAAGAAGCGACCCGTCGCAGGAGGGCCTTAATGAATCCCACATCAATGACATGGAACAAAGCAAATGATTTTGGAGGTGAAAACAAACTGACGATATAGGGTTCAGGGTGGCGATCATGAAGGAATGCAGCATGAATGTATTGCAGTGGGTGAGACACAGATGAATTGTCTGAATGACTTCTCTTCAACATATCGGTGACACTGACGATGGATTGGTAGCGTTAACCCCAAAGATGGATGGTGTGACGGACCAATGGTGATGACTAGTGAACGGAACAACCCAACTCGACATGGATGCAGAAGGAAAGTGTCATGTTCAAGAGCGACTTGCTACCAATAAAGTTTTTTCAAGTTTTCTTCCAAATTTTCCTCAGTCATTGCTGACCAGTAACTCTTTATTTTTGTCAATCTTGAGGAGGATAACATATTCTTGTTCTATATACCGCCCTTCGGGTGAACCTGTCGCTATATTTTAGCGAGCCTAGTGACAGTGAAATTCGTTCTCGTCCATTTGGACGAGTTTGTCGCTATTCGGTTTTAACGAGTTTAACGACAAAGATAACTCAGTCCCTTTCAATTTTAGAGAGTCTGAAAGAAACGGAAAGGAGACTCCAATGATTATTTTTCATCATATAATCCCTTAAGTCCGAAAAAGCGTAAAATAATTCAAAAGGGATGAATTTTCGATAGTTTTAATGAGCCGAACAAGACAAGCGCTCGATCTTTTTGTGTAATAATCCCTCAGGTCCAAAAAGTTTAAAATCTAGAGGAGGGATAGCACTTCCGATTACTTTAACGAGCCGGAGAGGCCAATCACTCGGCAATATTTTCATATTTTACAAGTTAGTTGAAAAGAGCTTAAAGAAGACTCGTTTTCGAGGAACGAGTTATGGTTTCGGGTAGCAGCTGATTCTAGGCAAGATTTGGAATTTTCCAATCACGGCAGTGTCACAAGGATGGCTAATAGAATCACTCTTCACAGATGTTCCTCGAAGGGGTAAACAATCATATGGGGGTGAATGATCGGCTAAAAAATAAAGTGGAGGTGATGATGAGAACACGACCAAGGCTCAAAAGCTGGCGATAAGGCATTCACAATGGTTATTTACCAGTTCATTTTTTAATGAGCTTAAACGTTGGGGGAAACATTTGCTCACGACTTATGTTTATTTTTGAACGAGCTTGAACTATGCGCTAAAACTGCTCATGGAGGGTTTATTTTTTAACGAGCTTGAACCCCGCAGTAACATTTCTCACCAGTCATATGATAAGAATGTCTCATTCAAGATGCTATTTTGAAGGGGCTTACATCTTTCAAGCTTTGCCCCGAATCCTTTCTTTATGCAAGTTAGGAAATGACTAGCCTTATGGGTTTAAAGGGTTAGAGGTCCTAAAACTAAAAAAAATAAATAGTCACTCTTCACTTGCATGTGGAAATGTTTGCATGCCCTCAGGTATAGGGAAAAATTCCTAGGTTACCATGAAAGTTCCATCTCCATAGAAGACAAAATGCTTCCTTGGCGATGTCTACTGAAATAGACAAATGGGAGTGGCGTAGAGATACTCCACTCACATAACTTTAACAAAGGTATCTTATTCTAGCCTGATCCCATCTTCCTGTAAGGATGGGTTCGTTAGACTAGTAATATATCCCTTGCGGAAATCCACTCTATACCCAAGGTTTTCCTGCCGAAACGACCAGGGTGCATTCCCCCCTGGGTTTCAGTCACATCCTCCTGAATCACTCGTGCTCATCAGGTGGACAGACTGGAGATTGATGAGACATTCCTTGCATGAAAAGACCATTTAGGGATGGCATTTGACTATTTGCGATGTGTGAACTGAGGAATGACATTTGGTCTACGAGCTTGACCATTCTGCCTTCGTGTGGAAAACACATTACTCTAAAGAGTGAGGAGACGACAACTCCCATGCAATAAATATAGTCGCATCCAAGGAGTAGATTATAATCCAAAATTCCTTGAACTATCATCACGTTCATGTGAATGGTTTTCCTTCTCAAAGTAAAGGGCACATTTGGAAGGATCTCTAAAGGTCGACTGGTTCCTTTGTCGAAGCCTGTCAGATTTCTCGTTTTAGGCAAAAGCGATGGCAAACCAAGTGATTTCCAAGCAGTTGAGGAAAGGATACTCACAGAAGCCCCTTCATCGATGATGGTACCAGTCATAACCATTCTATAAGCTTGTACAATGATTCTAAATGGTACACTAGCTGAAAAACGGGGTCTGCCTAGTAGATTCCAGTCGAAGGAAACAACTAGGTTGCTTGGTGGTGGGACCGAATAGACGGCCGGATATGACTCTGATGAACTTCCTTCCTGCAATAAAGGAATGGGAGGACTGCCCCCAAGTTCATTGGAATATGTGTTGATGAAAAGAATTTGAACAGTGCATTCTCTTTCTTTTCAATGATGGTATCATTCGAAGATGAACACTCTGAAGGCAAGACCAGGTCAACTGCCATCTCAACCCTTTGAATTTCTTCTGGTATGGATTCAGAGGGTTCATTTTAAATGATAGATGCTTCGACTGACCAAAATGACGGGTTAGCCGGATTTTCAACCAGTGGAGGACTTGGCAAGAGTTTTTTTATATCCAGGAGGAAGCCATAGCGGTGAAGCAAGACGATCATCCAAAAATCTTTTAGCTTCATCAAGGAAGGGACAACGGTGGACGGTGTGATTGCCTTCACACAATTTAAAAGGAAATCTGGGATTCCTTTTTTGTCCAGGTGCTTCACTTTCACTGGTTGATGGTGTGCATTCAACATGATCGTCAGAGGTTGACGCCACCGGATTGTGCAAATGAGGAGACCAATCCCTTAAGATCCATGGATGCGGGGACAATCTCGATGATAGTGGTATCCATTGCAAATGACACAAGGAGATTTAGGTTTCGACAGTGCGGTGTGAGGATTTTCGCTAGATGACGCTTGGTTGCCCCCTTTCGATTTTGGTTCCTTTTTCTTCTTTTCCCTTTTTCCTTTCTGCATATTTCTTCTTCTCAGTACTTGATTTTTAGCTTTATCGGCTTTATCAAGTGAAGGGAAGGAGGAGAGGGAGAATCAGATGAAGTAGAAGGTTGGGAGGCAACTCTAGTGTCATCTAGTTGCTGACTTGACTATTCAGGAATTACGAGATTCTGAACGATAGAGGTAGAGAAGAGCCAAATAGGCAAACCATTTGTCAACCTTGGAAGTGACAAAGTGGCCATATGGGGTGCACCAACATCTCCCTAAGAGGAGAAGGGACTAGGATTTCCTCCAAGGGGAAATCCTTGGTTGGTTGACTCCATTTTCTCAGCCTAAAGACCAACGGTGGAATTTGTGATGTTATTCCGATTTAAAATAATTTTTTAGACTCTTTGACACAACTTGTTTTTTCAATTTTAAAGAGTTGAGAAAAAAAAAATATGACTCTAGTCACCTTCGATTTTTATTGAGCCTGAAGTGATAAATGCTGAGAGGACATTTTCCTTTAAGAAGTCTGAAAAGGAGAAAAATGGACTTCTCTGGAGATCTAGGCAGAGAGGATTACCAAACCAATCACAAAACTACAGAATACTTTTTACCGTAAGACAATCAATCTTCCCGAATGCTGCGTTCAGTGCATTGCGATAGATAGGGCGGCAAACACGGCTTCCTAAGAATAAAGGATGCATCCTATTGTGGTCTCCCAAAATATACTCGACGGTACGTGGGAGAACAAGTCCGTACTGGTACTTTTCGCCTAAAAGTGGAGGAATCACCCAACCAACAATGAAAACAACAATTACCAGGTTTTACGACGCCGGAATACGTCTCTAGCCTAGACCTCTAGATGTTGTGCGTTAGGTTCCAAAGCGTTGTTAGATCCATAAAATTTATTTTAAGTTGATCTTGCTTAAAAATTTTCCTTTCAGGTTCACTGCGTGATGTGTATACAATTCCTAAAATGCAGTCTAAGATGATAAACAAACGTTTAATCTTCTTTCGGCAATGAAAATCCTAGCTACTAAGGAAAGAAAGTTAAGAATCTTTCTGCAAAGAGCATAGAGCACACACTAAATGCACTGTCCTAAATCAAACCAAGAAATAGAAATGCAAATGCACATGCATGTATTTGTTTTCAGCCTTCTTAATGTATGAATGATGATAAGAAGGTTATGTGAAAATCTGAATTACTTTTAAAGCGACAATACTCAACAAATTTCTTTTCAAAATGGAGTGAACGTAAGAGAGACACTTTGCGATTTTGAAATGAAAATTGCTTTTCGACACTTTAAAAACTATTAATTCAAATCATATGCAGTAGTAATTGTATAATCGACTATCAAGAACAATGGGATTGTTTTCCAAAACTGAAAACAACAGCTACAACACTTTCAGATCCAGAAACGACAGTTCGACTATGCTACTTTTTTGCAAAAGAGAACTGAAAATGGCGCACAATACATAAAAACATTTACAGTTCCGTGCACTTAGGAGGCAGAATAATGCAAGAGAAGGGGGTTTTCACAGAGATACACTAAATACAGACAGAAAAACTCCTGAATAGGACTGAAAACAGTGAGAACAAACAATAGTCTGAAGGTAAAGTTAACCTTCCTTGACCATCGCACCTGTTACACAGTGAAACCAGTATGCAACGCACCTACTGCACTTAGGAAGTGCGATGCATACAGTCTGCCTTGAAGGCAGGGTGCAATGGTACTAATGTGAGACTTTAAACAAGTTTTCACTCACAGTTTGCAATTCAGTTCAGGGATTTAGGCCGAGTAAGGAATGTTCAGTATATTTAAAACACAGGGGTGATCTAAAGAGGTTACTAGAGCCACCACTTAGGGAAATTAGATTGTTTACAGATCAATTGTTTAATTCATAAACAAAACCCGGAGATAGACTAAAGCAGCATTGATCTACTTTGCATTTGTATAACAAATGCAGTTCGAAGGCTAGCTAGCTTGGCTTCAGGCTCCGTCTGTAAGTTTATAAAAGAAACAAAGATAGTAACAAACAATCTAGTCGCTCCCCACCGGAGTTGACATTTTGTTACCGGGAATAGTGTCCACTCGGATGCTGCTATTCCCACTAAGACTGGTAGCTATCTTAGAAACAAACAAGTAATTTCTACTTTCATTTTCCTTTATGAAAATAGACAAGAAGGAGACCAAGGAGACCAACCTTAGTCTTGCGCTTGATTTCCTTTCCTTCCTGATAGAGCTTCGCTGCTTCTTCTTCATCTGCCCAACTTCAAAGAGCACCTGTAGAATCACAAAAACATACTACTATTGAAGAAAAAGGATCTATATTAATAAATAACACAGGACCAGATGTGTGTTAACCATACAAATGCATATATGAACAAGTACACAAGAATATGGAGGAAAACTAGAATAGCTTTATTAAGATGAAAAGTAGCAAGAGGATTACAACCATATGTTCTAACCCAGCATCATCGTCCAACTAAAAATCCCTTCTTCACCTAAAGCAAAGCTTAGATCACCCAACACTATGAATGTACACCAGAAAACCAACAACACTTCTTTATAAGATACAAAATTCCAGCCTCTGGACCTTTGTGATGAGGGATCCATATATAGATGATTATAGGGAGGTGAGTCATCTTCTGGGATCTTGATTAGTGTCCTCTCTCTGATAGTTCCTACTTCCACTTGGAGAATGATGATCTCTTACTCATCCCTGGTCGAAAACAGAGAGGCAAGTGTCAGAGGGGAAGCTTCTGGAAGATTCCATGATCTTCCACCTTGCATTTTGTCGTTGCCATTTGTCCATTCCCGACCATCGCACCCTACAGAGGAGCAATTCAGTATGCATTGCACCTTGTACACTGGGAAGGTGATATGCATCGCACCCTCTGCACTGGGCTTTCTGTATGGTCCAATTTTGACCATTTATGAGCAGTTTTCAGTGGAGAACTTCTGGGAGATGATGTAATCAGCTGACCTTGTTCCTTTAGGCAATGAAGCAACACTTTTAGGGACTTAGGAGCCCTTAGTTTATGGAAATTTATGATTGGGGTTGAAATGCCCAAAAATTTCTAAAACACTTGGTTAAGAGGAATCTATGTATATCTCTTTTTCTTTCATTCTGAGAGTGTGAACTGAAATCTTCCATCTGAGTGAGTTGCCATCAAGGAAAACACCTGTGCCATAGTGCCAAACCTGTGTCATAATGCCAACAATCTCCCCCTTTGGACTTGATTGCAACCCTAAGTCATTCAAAGTCAATCTCCCCCTTTGTCATCAAGGGAAAAGGGTTATGCTCCCCTGAGTACATGCTGAAATCTTTATTCTACTGTGCTGTCCATGCTCCCCCTGACTGTAGGCGAGGTCTGCAAGAAGATGTTCTACAAGAAGAAACATGACTTTATACATCATAAATGACCTTCCTATCATCAAAGACTCATAAATACATCCATCTCCCAACCAAGTGGGGATATACTAATATTGACTCATCCACCCAACCAAGTTGGGATACACCAATAGTTTACACTTGATGAAACAAGAACATTACATCATCCATCCCAGACATAGTAGCGGAAAAAAAATATGCCATTACATGACCTTGATAATAAAAGAAAAACCTGACATAGAGACTAAATATCTAAGACGAGACTATGATAGTCATCAGCAACTAACGTCAGCAACATTTGTCAATCATCATTCAAACCGCCAACCATGATCTTCTTCTGCACCTGTTCCATCTGAACAAAAACAACTGTGAAATTGATCCAAGATCTTCTAAAATAATGCCAAAAATGCATTATTAGAAGTATATGCTTCCCCTGAACCTATGCCAGATGGTCTCCGTTGGATCTATATTAGACTCTTTTCATCCTGAGTTTGGTCCCACTGTTTTTCTTCAAACTAACATATACGCGACTGTATCCACAGAAACCGGCGTATGTACAGGGATACACTCCATGAAACTTGTGTACAACCACTGTTCTCTGAAACAAATAATTTCAATAGCAAGATGACGCATCAACTACTCCCAGCTTCTGTCTGAGGTATTCAAATATCTCCCTAGGTAGCGGTTTGGTGAATATATCAACAATCTATTCCTTGGAGGGAACATACTCCAATTTGACCTTTTGTTCAAGCACTTGTTCCCGAAGAAAATGATATTTTATAGGTATGTGCTTGGTCTTCGAATGCATGACTGGATTCTTTGAAATATTGGTTGCACTTGTATTATCACATAAAATGGAGATAGGTGGAGTACAAGTGATTTGAAAATCTTGCAAAATTTGCATAATCTAAAGGAGTTGTGTGCAACAAGATGCAATAGCCACATATTCCACTTTAGCTGTAGATAAAGAAATTTAACTTTGTTTCTTGCTGAACCAAGATACTAGTCTGGAACCCATAAAAAATGCACCACCACTAGTGCTTTTTCTGTCATCCACGCTTCCTGCCCAATCTGCATCTATATATGCATGAAGTGTGAGATCTGTATCTCTAGGATACCATAAGCCATAGTTTTGTGTTCCTTGAAGATATTTGAAAATTATTTTAACCGCCTGAAGGTGTGCTTCTTTTGGATTTGCCTGGAATCTTCCAACTATTCTCACTACATGCATGATGTCTGGTCAGGTACCTGTTAGATAGAAAAGACTACCAATCATGGATCTATAGGTTGGTTGATGTACTGCTGCTGAATCGTCATTAGCGTTGAGGCTGCATCCTGTTGCCATAGGGGTACATACTGGTTTCGAATCTTCCATGCCATATTTCTTCAAGATCTCCTTGAGGTACTTGGTTTGTGATAAAAAGATACCATCTTTATTTTGTTGGACTTGTAAACCAAGAAAATATGTCAGCACACCAAGCAAGAACATTTTAAATTCTTTCTGCATCACTAAAGCAAAGTTTTGACTCATGGCTTCTTCATTGCTACCAAAGATGATATCATCAACATACACGACAAGTATTAGCAATTTATCATTATCAATTTTTATATATAGATTGCTATCTGCTGATCCTTTTGAAAAACCTTGTTGATGGAGGTATTTGTCCAGACGATAATACCAAGCCCTTGGAGCCTGTTTAAGACCATTAGAGTGCCTTCTTAGTTTGGCATACAAGTTTTTGCGATCACCTTCACCAACTTTTCAAGGATGAATCCATCTGTTTCTCAATATACACTTCTTCCTATTCTCCATTTTAAAAAGGCGATTTCACAGTCATTGAAATAACTTTTGAACTTCTGAAAGCTAGAAAGAGCAGGAACTTCTTATGGATTCAAGTCTAGCAACTGGTGCAAAGTTTCTTCAAAAGTCTATACCTTCTTGGTTGAGGCATTACCCCTTTACAAACAAGTCTGGCCTTATTTCTTAATAACTCTCCATTTCATTCAAATTATTTTGAATATCCATTTTGTCCCCTATGACATTTTTATCATTTGGTCTAGGAACCAACTCCTAAAGTCTTATTCTTTTCAATCTGCTCAAGTTCTTCAATTCATGGCCTTTGACCCCAAAATTTCATCTTTGCTGCTTCACTTACATTTTGTGGTTCAGTGGAGGACGAGAAATGCTAGATAGGCTTTGAAGCTGTCTTGAAATAGTTCTTCTTGGTTTGTACACATCTTCTTTTGCCCCCAAATTTGAGTTTCTTGATGATTCTTCTGACGATCTGGATGGAGTCTTTTCTTCTACCCTTATTTGTTCTTCGGTGCTCTCATCAGTTTCTTCTTCATCATAAAGGTCTGATGTTGATGTTGTGAAAGATAGTCCTCATCAATTCTTCAAAATCTTTATTTTACCTGCCTAGAATAATTTCCTTCTTCATCAACCACTACATCAATACTTTCAATAATTTTTCCAAGTCTTTTATTGTAACACTTATATCCTTTGCTGTGGGGAGAGTAACCAACAAGAATGCCTTCATCTGCTCTAGGTTCAAACTTGCCAAGGTTTTCATCAGTCATTTTGATGTAACATTTGCTTCCAAATTTTTTGAAGTATTTTACTGTAGGAGTCTTACCATACCAAAGTTCATGAGGAGTCTGAGTGTTGTTTACCCAGATGTTTGTCTTGTTGATAATAGTAACGATAGAAAATGTAGCTTCACCCCAAAAGGTTGCAAGAGTTCC
>APFE031512602.1:0-22311 GCA_000404065.3 Pinus taeda
CATATTGTTTAACCAAGTTCTCTCTCCTTTGGATTGTATCTTCTCTACATGTTTTAGAAATAAATAAAAGGACACACACACAGACACAAACACACACACACACACACACACACACACACACACAATACGAAAGGAACTAAGTGATGTTGTTGCAATGAGGAAGTTGAGTTAAGAATAGTCTTGGCTCATTCTACATGAGTGTTCATGATATTTTTATCTCCTTATTCCTAAGTACTCTTAAGTAATGTATATTTAATTTTTATATATAACATTGCCCTCCCCTCAAAAAAATATTTTTCTTAGAATTATAAGTAACCATGGATGCTAATGACTAAATTGTTCAGATTAATAAAAAATAATTCTCTAACACAATAAGAAAATTAAATTGAGGATTTCCTACTTGGAAAATTTAACCCCTCTCTTGGAATAAAATAATAACTCCTTCCTTTGGAATAAAATAGTAAGTCTATAATTAAGGGAATTGACTCTAAAAAATAATTCTCTAAAGCAATAAGTAAATTAAATTGAGAATCTCTTACTTGGAAAATTGAACACCTCTCTTGGAATAAAATAATAACTCCTCTATTAGAATAAAATAGTAACTCTATAATTAGAGAATCTAACTCTTCAGTACAAATTCAATGTATGGAAAGAGCATAAGGCATTCTCATTAAATGCACTTGTAACTCCCTCATTCAATTGTATTTGTAACTATCACCAAATATTATCTCATCTCTAAGTGTAACTCTTACTCTCCCAAATTTGAATGTAACTCCTTAAGATCTATTGTTGGATGAGTTCCACTTCTCCTCAAGTAACTCCTACCTCGGAATTTGATTCTCCTATTATTGGGTAAAGGAATAAATTCATTTTGTAACTCCTCTCCTTCTGATGCATTTAATAAAGAAAAAAGTGAGAATTGAGAGTAGCATGTTCACTGAAAGATTTTTTAGTGTGGACTACAAGAAAGGGAGGAGTAACAGAAAAGTGTGAACCACATGATATGTAAGAGAAGGAGGAGATCTCCAAGTAAAAGGCATGTGCACTTCAACATGAAGTAGATGAGACATTGGTGACTTTATGCATTCTTATTCTCTCCCTACTCTACTAAATTGAAGAAATACAATAGAAGAAGAATTGTTCAGGTTTTCCCCCTTAGGGGTTTTTCGGTGGTCATTGGAATTAAATATAATTGTATCATATTTTTTCTTGGTTCTCTTCATATGATCTTGAACTTTATGTTCTATATATAATCATTGATCTCAAATGTTTTGAAGAATAAATCCACATTTTATGTAATTATAACATTGAACATTCAATTTTCTCGGAAGCACATTTAGTCTTTTACAAATTACATTCAAATTAATGCAAAGTACATTCTATTATATTTAGTTTTTTGAAAATTAAATTTACTTCTATCCAATTTTCTACAAAGTACATTCAATTTTTTGGGTGGGACTTTCAAGTTTTATCTTTTGTCTCAATACAACACCTATGGTTTTATTTGAAGCGTCATCCAATTTTTCACTCTTGAAATTGTTTCAACAATTAAAAAGCTTTTTGACAAATATAATCCTAATGAAATTCACAATCTTTAGTGAGTAATTTGAAAACTGGTGAAGAAATCTTTGTGAAGTTTTCAATAAAACTTCTATATTAACTTGTGAATCTAAGAAATCTTCTATCATCTCTTTAACATGTTGCTACAGAAATTTTAGATATAACCTCAACTTTTAATGAATTTTCTTTGATTCTAACACCTGAAATATAGTGACCCAAAAAAATTCCTTTGCTAAAAATCAGAATGATTTTTTAATGACTTAATGAAATATTAACTTCCTTACATATAATAATGAAATTTTCAAAATTATCCATATCCGCTACAAAATTATTCCCATAAAGAGTAAAATCATCTATATAAACTTCTACAAAATCATCAATCAAGTGAGAAAAGATACCTAATACTACTCTATGAAGTGTAATAGGGAAATTATGCAAAACAAAAAGGTATTCCAGTTAAGCATACATACCCTATGGACATGTAAAAGTTATCTTATATCCATCTTCTAATGCAAGTTGAATGTGATTGTATGTGCTCAAACCATGAAGAAAAGAAAAATACCTCTTCCCTTCTAATCTATTTAATACTTGATCACTAAATGGTAATGAGAAACGATCTTTAGAGTTTTTTTATTTAATCATCCATAATCTATGCATACTCTCCACTTTAAAGTTTTCTTAGGCACACTAAGTAAGTGTGAAACCCATTGGATAGCTATTATTAGCTAAATAAAATTCACATTGAGAATTTTTTGCAACTCATCTTTAACAATCTCCCTCATATTATGATTCATCATTCCTTGAGGTTGTCCTACAGGTTTGACACTATCTTGTATGTAAATTTTACACATACATATATTTGAATTAATTCCTTTCATGTCAATATATTCCCATGCAAATATAGAGGAATGATTTTGTAGCTTATTTACTAACTATTTCTTTAAAAAATCATGGAAGTTATTGTTAATGTTTAATGTTCTAAGTTGATAAATTTCTATAAGAGTATTGCCAAACTTTTCCATTGAGTTTAATAACATTTTAGATTGTGAAGATGAAAAGTATTCAATATTGAATTATTGTTGAATGTTGTGGTCTAATATGCAGACAATAATTTTGTTCATAATATGATGAAAAATAATGATTATTCATTGAATTCGCTAATTAATCTTCCTCATAATTTTGTGAGATAGTTAAAACTAGTTTAATATATTCATAATTTCCATCATCTCCTTCAATTCATTTCCCATTCTATATTTCAATTATTTTTCTTACTCACACATATGCTACGAACGTTTTAGTGGTATTTCCACTCGAAGTGATCATGTCACTAAACCTTCAACTTATGAATGCATTGATATTAGCTAAACCTGGCCTACAAAGAATCAAGGATGTCATCATATATTAGTTTTTGGAGTTAGTATCATAAAATAAATAGAATAATCCCATGGATATAGTAGTACTTATACATATTCTAATATAACCTTACATTTGAGAAAATCTATATCTTATAATTCCAGTAAAGTAGGATTATATTGAATATTAGTTAATTTCACCATATCCATCGTATTATTTTGAAATAATGTTTATATTTGCACATAATGCAATCAAAGTGTTTGGAATTTCGATTCCATTTTTATGCACCTTTACAATTGGATTAAGTGGACTTAAGTATTTTTCAATTTTTTGTTTTTGCATCATTATTCTTTCAATATTTGTTATCAATTGCACTCTTTAGAATTATTTTCATTTTCTTCTAGGATTTTCAATACACAGCTCCTTTATTTCTATTGGAAAAATAGGGATTTATTTTAAAGGTTGAGGCAATGGAATTTTGATCCAAATATTTTCCAATTCATCTAACATGTTATAATCACATAAAACTATTTTCTTATCTATATCTTCATAAATTTGTAATCTCTTCAAAAAGGGAGGATTTTGTAAGGAAATAGATCATTTCTTAGCTATACGAATTGTAGGAATTGATTTTATTTTGTTTTCATCTATTTGTGTATGAATATATTCCTTCTGAGGAGTAATTTCTTGTTGAGGATTTTCCTCCTCTTTAGGAGATTTATCCTCTTTATATTCTTGAATGAAAACACGGGGTATTTTATTATATAGAAATTGAGGAGATCTAACATGGACATCATTTAAATATAGAAGAGTTGTTATATAAGCTTGAAACATTTGGGCTTGGATATTATAAATCGATTGTGAAGGAACTTTATTATTTGGATTAGTGAGTACATAAGAAGGTAATTCATTTAATTGAGGAAATGAAGTACATGGTAATTGAAGGGGTTGACTTGTAGTCAATTGAGGTTGGAATTATGGATGGGAACATTTTGGAGGTTTGGGTGAAGAATAATTTTGAGGTTGATATTGAGGATATTGTTGGAAATATTGAGGGTAGTCGGTGTTTCTACCATAAGAACGTTGCCATCCCGTTGACCAAGATGAGTTTTGTGGCTCATGTGGCCAAGTTTTCCATAGTAGTGTGGTGCTCCAATCACTTTGTGGTTGTGCATAACAAGGAATTTCTCCATTAGGACATTCTGCCATACCTATTTGACAAGGCTCCTAAGGTCGTCTATGAACAACATAACAAGTTTGGTTTGTGTGACTTGTCCCAACTTCCTTTTGGAAAATACACATGAGTCCTCATATTAAAGGGAAGTCCTCTGTAGCATGAATCTCTACACATATAAAAAAAAATCAATATTGTCAAGAGAACATTCTCATAATGAATGTTTCTTCCTACAACTAGGATAGAAAATAGAAAAAATAACATTTTGACCTTTTTTCTTGTTTTGTACTCTTAACATATCAATTTGTTCACTATTCTTCACGACCACATGGTTGAGGGCTCATATGGAGTTTCTACACTGTCTAATCAGCCTTTGGGATGTAGATGAAGATATATTCATCATAAAAGGAAAGAACTGGAACTCGAGGAGATGGGCATCTATTTCATCACTCGATTATCCTCCCAAAGAGAAGCAATTCAAGTCTTTCGATCTCACTAAGGAGGTGTGATTACGAGGAGTATAGTCCAGAGATACTACCTTGGTGCCGAGATAACCAAAAAAGGAAACATGAAGATTGCAACAATCACCAACAACCTCAATCTGAGAATAATTTTGTTCACCATGGCAGGTGTATCTAGAACATAATATGTGCATGATGCTTCGAGGTCTCAATTTTGGTATGCTATCACATGTTTGACCCCCACCATCTTCAACTAGTTTAGAGGCATCTTGGTGAACATGAAGTGACAATTGACCAATGTTAAGTACACACACCTGAAGCAGTTCGGGTCTGCTTCTATACTGGTCGCCTTCTTCTTGGAGTGAGTGCCCCTCTTCTAGTATCAGTGGGCAGAAGTACCACATCCTACCCCATGATATGTGAGGCTCCTGAGATGGAGCCAACTCATGATTTTCTCAAGCTTTATTATTTTTATAAAAGTGTAAGATAAGACACAACTTATGATAAATGTGCAGAGGTGGGACTAGAGAGACTGTGATATGTGTTCCCAATAATACGCTAAGTTGTCCACGATAGTCGGTGAAGACTACGAGGAAGGGGCTGACCCCTTAGGAAATATGGAGTGCAATCTGGAGGCAATCACTCGAGGGGTTCCAGATTATGGCGCTATCAACAATGTTCCACTAGATTGGTAGAGACATACTCTCGGAGTCTTTGTGAGACTGCGTCAATTTCTAGGGCAAGTGATCAGAGCCGTCTCGTGCTATCATGAGGTATTTTACACATTTTGTAGGGTTTTAAAGCCAAATGTCTCAGAACACTTTATTTTTTTACATTTTGTAGCAAACACTGAGGAAGATGTGATATATATATCCATTTTTTATTTCTAGTTATGCGTTCATAACATGATTTTATTTTTTCAAATGATGTAAATGTCTATCAAGAACAAAATTTTCCAATGCATCACTTAATGTATTTAAATTATGTGGAATATGTTGATATGTAATGTAATCAAAATTTATTTCCAACAATGTAACACAGATACATATACAATATTTATGGATTTCTTACTAAGTAATGATTGTTTAATTGTAACACAACTTGCTCTGAATCCAAATTGACAACTATATCCCTAATTCCAAGAGAAACTGCTTCTCACAAGAGTTCAATAACTCCACTCTATTCAAAAATATTATTGGTTCTTCAAAGAGGGAAGATGCCTTGTAAGTTAATCAGCTCGTCATTAGGGTCATAGAGTACCCATGTTGTGGAAGAGAGGTTCTGCATACTACAATAAGCACCATGAACAGAACCAATGTAATGACTTGACAACATCTCCAAACCGAGTTTGCAAAGAAAAAAAATAGATGGCAATGGAAAGGGTTCTCTTAAGACAGCGAGAGACTCTTTTAGCAAGCAACTAACATGAGATCATGAGGGACGATCCTTAGTGTAATGATACTCCTCACAGATGAGGCAAGGATAATTCTACTTTCTTCGAGAATCATCATCAACACAAGATTTAGGAGGGTCCTCTTTTGCGGAATCAACTTTGGCCGTATCTTTTGATGAGAACCAATATTGTAGCAAGAAAGATGCAACTCCTCGAGCTACTAGCTTTACTTTATCAACCTAGGGTTTGTACAAACTTCGAGGTGATAGTGTTCTATACACAAGTGAACTTGATGGTTCTGTCTCTTGATATTTTTCAACTAGAAAGAGAGCACTAGGGTCTTTAGGTCAGACTTACATGGATTTAGAAGAATATTGATTTCTAATCAAAGAAAGAGGAATGTACTCTAAGAGAAATCTTGTCTACTGCAATAAGGAAAATGACTTAAATCCTATGCTAAAAGAACACCATTCGATAACTAACTACTAAGAAACTATGCTTTACAAGAATTCCAAGCTAACATGTATGAAATGCTACTGTCCTGAGCATGGAATTTCGAAACATCAAACACCACTGTTGTGCATGTAAAAGACTGAAATATATTTTTTGCTTTCTTTTTATTCTTTTTATGGAAAATCAAATATGAACCCTAATCTCCTTTGATGACATGACAGGAGTATTATGGATATTTGAGAATGGTTGGGAGGTTTGGGAGACCCTTAGGTACGCTTGTGTTTCTTCCTATAGTTTGTTTCTCAATTTTGGCCTCAAAACAGGCCACTACATGAAAACCTACTCAATGTACTAAAAACATAGATGTTTCCGTGTATTTGTACAAGATATAGCAAAGAGGAGAATGATTGGTGCTAGAGGTGATCGAAGGCTTAGGGAAGGTGGCGTATAGGTGGAATGGAGTGAGAAAATTCCAAGGGTCACTTAGAACCCAAAACCATGTTTAGGAGATGGTTGGATTTGCTCAACATGCTTGGAGGAGTTTCTTTTTAAAATGATGAAATTGGTGAAGGTCTTGTTGGAAGCGAGGAATGATTATGGATGGATGAAGTTGGAAGGTGGTTTCTCACTATGGGATATATCTCTACTAATGAAACACTTTCTCTAAATCAAACAATGTTATTTTCCAAGAAATCATGTAAACAAGAAGAATTATAATAAGCTATAAAAACAAAGTTTAATGAGCTAACTATCTACTTCACGCATGAGAAAAATTTCAGAATCAAATGGAATTATTGATGATATCTATTGTAACACTAAATATGGAAGAGATGGTAGTTAATTCCTACACTTGCAAACATATCAAATGCTGGTTCAAGTACAGTAAATCCTAAATTTGATGAGAAAATAGAAATCTGTCTTTTTGGGGCTGCATAGGGGTCCTTTCCTCAGATCATGATCCCTGAACGAAGAGGTAAGGTCAAGACGTCTACTGGCATGTTTGTGATGCTTGTTTCCTATAATTGCCTACAATGAAATACTTCTAAGGACAATTTAATCATGAATCTATGAAACCAATCTAAGCATACAGATACAAGAAGAGTAGCCTTTCCTTCTATGGTTGGGCCCTAACCAAAGAGCTTCATCCCTATGAGTTAAATCAATACTCGATCATAAAAATGCTCATTCTCATAAACAAAATGGAAATTTCCATAGCAATGTATTCCACAAGTCTCGAGCTCAAAAATAACTACTGTTTATACAAAAAAAAATGAATCCTAGCGAGGCTCTAGGTCTATTTCTTATACAATTAAAGTCCCCAATGACTTCCTTAAATCTAGGGAGGCTTGACTCCCAAACTCAAGTTCAACTAAGTCTTTGACTATCACTTGCCCGGCTGTGTTTTGATCTTCATGACTTGGTTGCTTGCACTCTAAGTTGTTGTGATTAATGGAGGAATAATTGGATGAGGGAGGAGTAAATGAGGAGGATTTACCTCCTACAATCTCTCTTCCTTGTCCCATTTAGGTTACAAACCTTAATCTTGCCAAAATTCCTCTATTTTCTCTTTCAAACCTACATTCAATGCATATTAGTCCACTAGGCATAACATCGCACTTTAACTCATGTCATTAGACAAAATATAATCAAAACATGTAATAAATTGTGAGAATAGTTGATTTGACTAAGCTAGGAGGTGACTTAAGGTCCATATAGTTACCCAATGATGAGGTTAATCATGACCCCCATATTGAAGGTGTTTCTCACCCTCTCATCAACTCAATCAATATCCATGTCTTTCATAGCTCTAGTGGGCTCCCTGACATCCCATGTTTCTTCCATGGTTTCCTCTTCTTATGCATAGAATCCTACCTTCCTCTCTACCTCCTCCCACTGCTTTCTCTCTTCCTGTTCCTTCTCTCCTTCTAGAATCCCCAAGAGAAGTGGTGGACTCAGTCTCAAGACAATCCAATTGAGTTTGAGCCTTTCAATGGTTTGTTTGTACATGGGTGTCATTTTCAATGCTTCTCTCATCCTTTGAGGAGAATGGTACTCTTTGATTTTCAAACTATATGGCAAAGTATTCCATAACCTTTGGAAATATTGCATGCTATCATCCCCTAACAATGTAAACATATCCCCAAAATGTGTAATTGCTTGCTCTTGGGCAGGAAGATACATGGCTGCAAGTTGAGGATCATTTGCAATTAAATTATATGTTCTAATGACATCCATTGAACTTGAATAATTAGCTCTTATCATTAGAGGCTCAGTTTGTTCCATTTCCAATATCTTCTTCATTTCTGTAGCCTTTGCTTCCTCATGGCTCATCCATGATGCGAAACCCACCAACTGTAAATCCGCCAACTTTTGATTAGAGTTTCATACATTCATATATGTCAAAGCCATGTTATGCAACCAGAGCCTAGACATCTTATCCATATACTATAATGTACTTTTATCAGAGAGATCAATGAAATGTCTATAATCTTAGTATGGCATACTGACTCTCTATGCAAGGGTATTAATTTAGAATAGTAGCCATTGTTCCTTAAGGTATAATACATAGGACTTAGTTGGCATCGTGCACTGGATGGATTCCAAAGATAGAGTGGCCATTGATAAAAATGATTCTTTATTTCCTACAGTTGTCGTTTCAATCATGCATTTTCTGGCTCCAATTGAGTTTTCATTATGGCCTCAATGTCCCTTAGGCTACTTAGTTTTCTACCCATCTCCTTGAGCTTTTCCTCCATGTGGCCAACGTCCTGTACTCCCTCCAACTTGGTAATCTACATCCATCTATGTGTTCTATCTCTTTCTTTCAAAATCTCAAAGAATAATGGAATGGAAAATCTTTATGTAATGACCCTCCCCCTCTCAATAAATCTATAGTAGGTGTCAAGGTTAGGTTGAGTGCTAGGTTCCCTTAGTTGTGGGTCCTCTCTCCTTGTTTCTAGCTGCTTACTTCCTTCCTCATCGAACTTTTAAGTTTCCTGTAGGTTCAACAGAGTTTCTTGTAGGACTACCTCTGCTTCTTGTAGGTCCCGCTCTATATCTTCTAGGATGTCTTTTCCTTTGGATCAGGTGGATCTAGTTATAGGCATTCTCACATAGGTGATAGGAGGCTTAGGTGAGCTTTGCAGTGAGGATGTTTCTTCTCGAGTTTTTATAAGAGGAGCCATCTTCTCTTCCTATTTAGGTGAGTCCACAATAACAATGGGAACCATGGTTGGACTTTGTGGTTTTCCCTACCTTATTGTGAACCTTGCTTGGAGTTTGGGGTTTTATTGTTCTAAAGTATAAGTGGGTTTGCCTCTGTTGTTTTCATTTTTATTTGATAGGGGTGTTGAGGGAATTGAGGGAAATCATTGTCTCTTTCTCAGTGGGTTCTGGAGACACCCTAGGTGACTCCTCCTTGTCTTTTGCCTCTTCATTTCCATTTCCCTTGTCACCTTTCTACTTCCCCTCTTCTTATCCTTCGAGATCCTAATCTTGTTTATCAATGTCCTCCTTAACATATTCCTCTATTTCTTCATCACCTTCTTTCTCTTTCTCTTCCTCTTCATCCTCATCTATCTCCTATTCATACTTCTCTGCTTCTTCACCAACTATTTCAGACTCTTTTCTGTCTTTTTCACTCACAATAGGGCTAATATCATATGTGAGGGCTTTGATATACTCATTTCTCAACATGTCTCTAAAAATTTCCCATTGGATAGGAATTTTGAGGTTTTGAAGGGCATGTTTTATATAATTCTAATTAACCCATGGTGGGCAAACTATTGGTACTTTCCTTCCTACACCTTTATGCTTGTATCTATGAGCGATTGCAAAAGGAAGTATGGTATGCTAACCATATGGTGAGGAGGTGTTTCTACTCCAAACCTCCATTCTTCAAACACCCTAAAGTGATAACCATAAACCATACTATACCTACCTTCACATGATATGTATTTTATAAGGTGGTAGCTTACCTCATTCCATGGATATGGTAGGCTTGTTCTCCTTACTCCATTCTTGTCTTCATTTTGCTTCTCTCCCTCTAAAAAGAATTTCTTTTTGGCAGTTTGGTTATTACCCTTGTCTTCCTTTCTCCAACACACCCCTAGGGGAAGTGTTGTAATTCTGCTTATGGGTTTAGGGGTGATCTCTATGGGAGGGCCTCTCACCACAAGAGTGACATGGGTTCCTGTTAGTGGAATGGTGGAGAGAGAAAAATATCAGGCTACTTCATCATCATACCTTCTTAATTTCTCAAAATGCCCCATCCAATTATGCCTAGTGAAGATTTCTAGCACATGAGGGTGTTGGTGAATCCTCATAGTGTTGATGGGCTCCCTTCTATTAAATCCCCCTATGATCTTGTCTCATGAACTTTGAGGAGAATATATGTATGATAAAAAATTTAATGAAGGAGGAAATGGAACTATAATACTTGTGGAACTATTTGCTTACACAACTATCAAATTCAATCAATTTGGGATATTTTTCTATTTGTTTCACATGGAAAAATGGAAGGAAATGTAGAGCCTACCTCCTTATGGTGCTTGTTGTAGCCAACCTCTATGTTTCCTTCTATGAAACTGCTCGCTCACAATCCTGTAGACTGCATGATTGTGTCATGTAGGATTCCCCATGTGATCTTATAGGAAATCATGCACATGATCAAGATGATCTTTTTCTCTTCCATAGGTTTCTTTGGTATGAGAGCGAATTTTCCAGAGTGATCCTCGAGAATATGAATGCATGAGTGCATGAGGATCAACATTTATTTCCTCTTGTCATCGAGTTTGGTGAGGTGGTGTGCTAGCAACTCAAGTATGATTTTTCCCATTTTTGGACCATTCGTCCCCATTACCACATCATCATTCCCCTCTCCTCATAATCAACTCCTACTTTGGGCATCTGTAGCTCAACTACTTCTAATGTCATTCTTTTTTCTGTGACTTGACAACTACCACATGTGTGGGGACTAACTGTTTTGTCCTCATTGACTCAATGAAGTTGGCCAGGTTAACTGTCCGCCTTTCAGTTATAAACCAACTAATCCACAATATTTACATATTTTAATTAAACTATGCAAATTAGAGAGTGAAGCAAGATACTTCCATATGGTGCTAATACCTTGTTGCAATTTTTTGAGGACATGATGTGCTTGTTCTGTGTCGGTTGCATGTTATTTCTTACAGGTACGTGGTGTTCAGGATGAATGTGCTGCTACTACTCTCGAGCTTCTTCTACCCTTGGATCTTCACGTTGGAAGCTTTCTCCAATGTATGATTTTCATTCTGTGGGATATGTAGCTACATGATTTCCTACACGATGTGTTGTACCTACTTCTCCCTCAAAATTTTAATTGTTTCCACAGCTGGGACTTGAGGACGATGACATGGATAGAGAGGAGGCCTAAAAGTGTGAATAATGAGAAATACACTCACGTGCTGCCCTCCTTTAATCTCTGTTTCAGCTTTTCTCTATGTTTTCTCTTCAAGACAGTGAATTTTTCGAAAACTGATTGTTATTTATGATGGATGCAGGGGTGATTATGGTGGAGAGAGGTATGGTAATGAATGTGTGATGTAGGTTTTTTTATTTTTGGACATGGGAAGGTCATTTCTTAGCCCTAGGGTTTCTCATTTTAGGATTCTGAAGCCACTGTAATTCCTACAAGATCATCTTGTAGGTTTTTAGGGGATCCTATAGGTTTACAGGGAATCCTTTAGGTTTATAGGGAATCATGTAGAAAACATAGTACCCTTGCAAATTAAGGAAAATGAGTGAAAAAATGGAAAGAAATGGTGGAATCATGAAGGATAATGGATGGAGAAATACAAATATGAGTGGAATAGGTCCCTCTTTTATTCTCCTTTACTCTCTAATTGTCCTCCTACTCACCTGGAAACATTTTTTCATGATTTTTAATTTCTCCTTTTTCTTTTCAATTTTTTTTTTAAAACAACTAGTGTGCCTCCAACAGGTTTCCATTCTAGTTGCTTGCCCTTGGCGCCTCAAGAGATGTTTTCACCTAGATATGTTTTTATTTCTCTTTTTCCCTTTTGTTTTGGACACCATTGGGCCGCCACCAGAGGTATTCAACCTGATAATGGGACATAGGGGCCTAATGGAGGCTTTCACCTTAGTCCTTATTTTTCGTTTTTCTTTTCTCACTGACTTGCTGAGGGAGGAGCTAAAACTTGTTCCACCACCATCATTGTTTTATTGATACCATCAATGAACTCTTGCCTTGACAATGGTCTCTTGTAAATATTCGTTATGTGCCCATTAACAAGTAAAGGTACTGTTTGCACATAACCATTATCACTGACATCTCTCTATGCCATAAGGCACTAACCATATTTTCCTTAAATTTCCCTTAAAGTATTTATATCTAGAATCATATAATAAGGCCCAATCACCTTCTTCAAATTACTTATCTTTGATGTTCCTATGATGCTAGATATTTCTCTAAATTTGAGTTACCTCTATGTATAGGAGGGCCTATGTTTTGAGCTCATCTAAGCCATTCAACTCGAGTAATCTCACTTTCTTGCATTGCCGAGATCTAGATCTAGTTGGGCTGCCATCCTCAATGTGCTATACTCAAATCCAATGGACAATAGAGCCTTTTTCCTATAGACCAAATCCTATGGTGTGAATCCAGTGGTGGTCTTCTAGGTGGTATTACAGGCCCAGGTGGCTTTAACTACTTTATATACCCAATATTTCCTGTTTTTACTAACCACTTTGGTCACGATGCCCTCCAGCACTTTGTTGGTGACCTTAGTTTTCTCATTAGCTTTTGGGTGATAGGGAGTGTAGGTTCTATGCTTGACCTTATAATCACGTAACAGGTCTTCAATCATGTTGGAGGTAAAGTGCCTTGATCACTAACCAGTTCTCTAGGGTACCCAAATTTGTGAAACACGTTCTCCCTTAAGAACTCAACCACCCTCTCCCCTGTTGCTGCCTTAATTTCCTTAGTTTCAGTGCACTTACCCAGATAATTAATGGATATAATGATATACTTGTTTTTCTTGGATTGAGCATCAATAAGTTCCAAGAAAGTCCTTAACCCACTGTCAAATCTCTCAAAAATCATTTTAGGTGGCAAAGGCATTTCATCTCTTGGAGTACACTTTCCCATCCTTTGGCACCAATCACATTTGAGGTAAAATCTATGCCAAAGCATTTAGGAGTACTCAGAATTTAGAAACATGACTATAATGTTGTGTATCTCTCTAAAGGACCAAGTTGTACTCCTCAAGTATTTGACGAGTATGCACCACAATGTCCATGAGCAAGTGATGTTGTTCAAGCCCAAAATGCTTGATGATACTTATGTATAGGCACAACACCTCAAGAACATAGGCCTGAAAAGAGCGCAATCTAGTGGATCAAAGAAAAAAGAGAAACAAGACACTTATAAGGATGGGAAGAAGAAACAAAAACTGGGAAAGGATAAAAATATGGTAGCCATAACACCTGAGTGCAAAAATCCTAGTAACCACTACAACGTTGATGTCGATACAGAGCAGAGGTTTTGGAAGTTGCATTGAGAGCTAAAATCAAAGATCACAAAGAAAGATAATAAGAAGAAGAATATCATGACCATTAATTCACATAACCAAGTTGAAAAAAGCGAAGACATGGATGAGAAGATCGCCTATACATTAGTTCAGAAGGAGGTGAATCTGGGTATCCTTTCACAACACGAAGAGAAAGAAATGACCAAACTCTTCCATGTAAAGATACAGGTAAACAATATGAAGATTGATGTTATGTTTGACTTAGGATTGTAGAAAAATATCATTGCAGCAGATCTAGACAACATGTTAGGGATGGAGTGATCATCCGAACCCATATCGATTGGGATGGGCACATAAGGATGTTAAGCTTAAGGTAAAAAAATAGTGTAAACTTACATTTTTTATCTGTGATTATTTTATTGATGAGGTAGATCTATATGTGGTTCCCTTTGATGTATGTGGAGTTGTGTTTTACAGTCCACACATGTACATGTGTGATGCTATATTCATGACGAGATTTAACTAGTACCATCTCATCAAGGATGAAATATCGTTCATCCTCAACGTGCATAAATAAAAGAAGAAAGTTTCACTCGTAAGTGGCTACCAAGCCAATAAATTGATTAGATCGAGGAAGAAGTATGTTTTATTGCCTTTAAGAGAAAATTAGTCTATAGATGAGTCAATAAGAGGTAAGGCATCCTTAGAGGGGTGTACTACGAAAAGGAAAACAACAATTGGGGGAGATGTTATAGGAATACAAGGATGTGTTCGTAGAGCCTAAAGGGATACATCTTGAGAGAGAAGTGGAGCATGAGATCTAGCTATTTTCTTACTCCCCATTGCCAAATATTGGGTTGTACATGAAGTATGCTATAGAAAGAAGTGAGGTGAAGAAATAGTTGTAAAAATTGTTGGAACAAGGTGTGTGGGTCAGCCATCATCATTGTGCCAAAGAAGAATGGGACCTCACACATCTGTAGAGATTATAGGGCATTGAATAAAATCATGCTCAATAAGAGATACCCCATGCCCTAGATAGACGATCTTCTAGATCAATTACAACAAACAAATTATTTCAATAAGCTAGACTCAATGTCTCAATATCACCAGATTCTAGTCAAAGAAGAAGATACATGGAAGACCAACTTCAAAAAGAGGCAAGGTTTGTATGAGTTGTTAGTTATGCCATTCATCCTCTATAATGCAATAACTAAATTTATGACATTAATGAATGATGTATTATGCCATTTTATAGATTCATTTGTTATTGTCTATTTGGATGATATAATGGTATATAGTCCTACATGGGAGGAGAATAATTCACAGTTGATGCAGGTTCTGGAAACATTGAACAAGCACAAGCTTCTAGAAAATCTCAAGAAGTGCGAGTTTGCACAAGAGTCCTTGATGTATTTGGTATTTGTGATTGGTGGGGGATAATTGAAGACAAATCCTTCAAATATAGAGTTCATCATGAAATGGTTGGTGACTACAAATGTTACTAAGGTTATGAGTTTCATTGGAGCGCCACAATACTTGGGGAGATTCATAGCCTTGTTTTCAGCACTATCAACACCACTCCATGCCATAAAAATAAGTGTCAAGAGTTTCTAGCAGGGAAAAGGGTACTAGAAGGGTTTTGATGAGTTAAAGAAGAAGATAAGTGAAGCACTATTTCTGGCATTACCAAACTTGCAATGGCCCTTTGAACTGGATACATATTTTACTAGTTATGTTATGGGAGTTGTCTTGATGCAAGTAGGAAGGCCTATTTTCTACCATTCTGAATTATTTCATTGAGGAGTTCTTAACTACCCTACCTATGAGAAGGAGCTCTATGGCATGGTGCAAGGTGCGAAGAAGTGGAAGAACTATCTAATAGGAAAGGAGATAATAATCCACACACGTCACGAGTCGTTACAGTAACTTTAGGCACATAATAATCTACAACAGACAAGGCACTGCAAGTGGAAGGGGTTTTTGTAGCAATTTAATTTGGTGATTAAGTATAAGGAGGGTAACACAAACAAGTTGGCCAACATGTTTTCAAGGCCACCAACATCAAATATTACAGCTTTAGGGACTCTTATGCACATGGATCCATTCACCGATGATGCATACACAGAGGAATATTTAGAAGATGATGGTTTAATAGGTCATGAGAGTACCAAACAACTCATCCATGTGATATTCTATAAATGAGACATGTTTTTAATGTCATACACTTTCGAATTAAATCTCAAGGGTAGAGATCTCAAGACCTTTTGAACAATGATATATTTTTTCAAAACTTCACACACTCCTCCAATCATATCGGTTACTTAATCAATTTTGAGAAGTTATTCTTCCACGCTTTCTTCTCTATGTATTTTTAATATTTCAAAACTCATTTTTAAGGTTTGATGTTTTTCCTTTCTAACTCTATCATATCCTTCATGACTTTGACTGAGATTGACCCATACTTCATTAGCAGACTTCCAGTACATAATTTTTATGACTTAAGACTCACTAGCACAAAGAGAATGAAAGTCTTGGTTTTATCAATATTTCCATATAGTTTTTTACCATCAATGTTAGTGTGAGGGACATTAGGAACATCATAATCTACTAGAATAGAACTGTAAACATCTACTCTTAGGGACATAAGATAAGCTTCCAACTCAACTTTCAATAAGGCATAGTTTGTACCATGAAAGAGTGGTATTATGCTTGGGTAGGTACCTTGACTCTCTTGCCTAGACATATTCTTCATGAATCTACCTTTGAGTGGTTAGAATGTTTGTGAAGGAACTTTTCTCTAATAACAATTATTGTAATAAGGAATTACTCAGAGGAGGGCTGAATCATTAATAGTTGCATTCATAAAAGATTAATTGCAAACCTTCAATTATTTTAACTATTGCTAGTTATTTGAGAGAGCATTCATACTACAATAAACATGAATTGAAATATAAGACATTCAAATACGTGAACCGAACAACATACACACAAAATGACAGAGGTATTTTTATGTAAAAATGAGTGTGAGAAAGACACTAATATGTTTTTTATTATGATGTAATTTAAGCACCCACTTAATTGCATGAATTTTTTGTGAGCACCCACTCACATGACCCCAATACCCTTCAAATAGAAAGATACAACTTTCCAAGAGGCACCAACCTCTTATGAATGCAGGAAACTACCTTCTCTATCCATTGTTATTCCTTTCATACAATTTTCAAATTAAAAATACAGGATAATACATTAGACAAAAACCTAAATATTGTATAATGCAGTACCAAGTCCTTTCATTCAGCTCATTGAAGCCTGATCCTTGTTGCTCAAGTACCTCTACTCACCACCATATTCTTCACCCTATCTCTCTTACACACTCACAATGATGAACAATTAAAATTACACAAATTCTACTTTCACTTTGTTTAATTACTGAGCACATTGTTGTTCCTCCATAGCACGAGCAATGCATGGCTTGCCATACTATACTCAGACATAGGAGAAGAGTTAATGCAAAGAAAGGGTTGTGTATTGTTTTATATGTAGAGAATTAAGTGAGATTCAAGCTATTGAGTCAAATAGCTCCTCCATCAATAACTACATGTACTCACAACATGGTTCTTCCTTTTTTCTCTTCAAGGGGCATAGGAGAATAGGAGAATAATACCACAAACACTCATTTTCATTTAACTCATGATAGCCTTCAATGAAGCTCAGGGGTGACCAATAGTGTTTCACAATGGGCTACATTAAATTGCTCCTATGCATCTTGGTCCTTCACTACCTTGAATGAGTGCTCTGAGCAGTTGTATTTACTTCCATTCTTAATTCCCATATGTCAAGTCATTTATCTAAATCCTAAAGGCTTTCCATTACCACCACTATCAATTATGTGGATTTCACCCTTTAGCTAGCCTTAGATGTTTTAAGGTAATGGGACGAGATGTTGTCAGCACTCGCTAGTCCTTTAGGTGCCAAGCCCCTAAATTTTAACCCCTTCATGGGCCAAGTTGCTTTCTTAATGCATCTCCACCATTGATATCATTTCTACAAGAAATGAAAAAGGCTTGGCACTAAGGTCAAAGCTCCCAAGCCCAACACTTTTATCTTGACACTGCTTTAAAATCAATAAAGAAATTATTTCAAGCTCCTCTTAGAGGGATTATATGTCAGTTGGGGTCTATGATGTTATCATTGGCAATTAAGAGATGGTGAGAGGATGAGATGTTTGGCTGACGTGTCTTTTCCCTTACTTCCTAGCACATTCAATTTGCACACAATTAACAAAATTTTTGGCTCTTCAAAGTAGGCTTATCAATCCCATGGGGTCCTCCTTTTGCATTTTCGGTCATAGTCCCCATATTATGGCTCAAGTGCTGATATTTGTTGCATCTCATCTCAATGCTAGTAGGGTGACATCAAATGCCAACATTCCAAGTGCCACCAAAGTTTCAGACAAGATCAATTGTCAAACATCCCTAGGATAGCTAGAAAGGATATGCAAATAAGAAGATAATGTATAAAGAATAAAAAGATGGAGAACATGTATACATGCAAGTAAAACAAAAAAAAGGGTGCATTTAGATTAGGAACTTGTGCTAAGTTGGTGCCAAGATTTTGTCCAAAATTAGAGATATTAAATGGAGTTGCCTTGGTGGCCTACCTCCTTGTGCTACCAAGCCATATGAAAATGAATATTGTTTTACATGTCTCTTTATTGAAAATGTATGTCCATGATAGTTTTCACCTCATTGATTATGCTGGCGTTATGGATAAAGTGTTGTCCTTGATGGCAACTCTTGCAGGTGATGGAGCACTTTACATCAGGTCAGTAGTAGAGATTGATGATCAACTTTCAAATATTGGAGAAAATAATGGGTACGCAGGAACTCAGTACAAAAGGTGCGTACACGCAGCTATTTCATACAAAAAGTGTGTACGTACCCGCAGGTCACCCATTCAGAAGGTGCGTACCCCCAATGCACACTCTTCAAGGCAGTAAAGCGTGCACAGGTGGGGTTTCTTATCTTTAACCCTTGGTATTTAGCCGACGGTATTGTATTATTATGGTTTTGGCCCGTGTTATTGGTCCATGATTTGAGGAAGAGCTTGCCTATATAAAGAAAAGGAGATCATTTCGATTGAGCATCTTTTGGAAATTGAATATCTTAAGATCTGAAATATTGGGTTCTCGGTTTAAAAGCTTGATCTATAAAAGAGAAATTGAAAGCGAATCTGTGAAGGGTGATCTCTCGAGCAGGTTTGAGCATCTGGCTGTGTTTCAGCCCTAATGAGAGGTGCGCAGGTGATTAACGGTGCGAGTGCGTGGGTACGGAGAGGCGACAGAGGTTCAGGTGCGTACGCACAGAAATAGTACGTGGCGCGATAGTGTCTTTGGGTGCATAGCTTCAGTGAAGAACACGACACGATAGTGTATCTAGGTGCGTACCTTCAGCAACAGTACGCAACGTGATTGAAGAACAAGTGCGTAGGCAAGCGGTACAACAGAACACTATCTGCGGGTATACGCAGAGTCACAGAAGGTGAAGTGCGTGGGGACATAGGCTAGTGGAAGGAAAACTGCGTATCTGTCTTAAGATCTTCTGTTGACTGAATTTTTCAGTTGAAAAGGTGTTCTGGGTTTAGTTTTGTTATTGTTGATCTAGTTACCGCAGCTTACTGTGTAATTTACATGTACTTGATGATCGTTTGATGTATATGGATCCAGTTTGAAAATTTTTGAAAAGTGGTCCTTGAAAAGAAGTAGGGGGTTATAGCTCCCTTCAAGAAGAGACTGGAAAACGAGAGAGAGTTGTAGCTCTCTGCAGGTTGCAGCCTGCGTACTGGTAAAGGACTGCACCAATACAAGACCATTGTAAAAGGAGTTTCTAATTTGAAGAAGATAGAGACATATTGCAGCAGGTGGTTTTCACCCACATTGGGTTTCCACCTTATATCTGGTGTTCTTTGATGTGACTGTCTGTTTTCTTGTTCATGCTTATTATTTATGGTACTGATATGCAAAAATAATTCAAAGTATAAATAAGGAAGATTTGGTAAAAGAACTAGATAATACTGATTCACCCCCCCTCTCAGTATTATTTTCAACAATTGGTATCAGAGCAGGTCCTTCTGAAGAAGCTTGATCGCTTGAAGGAAGATCTTTCATCATGAGCAACTAAGAGAGGGAAGCATCTATCAGGCCACCGATTTTTGATGGACAAACTTCAATTATTGGAAGGTACGAGTTACTGCATATCTTCAATCTCTTGGTACGGATGTTTGGGATATCATAGAGACAGGCTACACTTTTCCTTCAGCTACTCTTACAGATGCAGATGAGAAGAAGAAGTATGAAACAAATGCAAAAGCAGTCAGTACCCTATTAGGATGTATATCCCAATCGGAATTCATGAAGGTAATGCACTATAAATCCGCAAAAGAAATATGGGACAAAATTGTCACGAGCTATGAAGGAGATGAACAGGTAAAGCGTGCCAAACTTCAAAATCTCAGGATTCAGTATGAGACTCTCAAGATGTATAATGATGAAAGTGTGGCTAACTATTTTCTTCGGGTAGATGAAGTTGTTAATTGTATGAAAAATTTGGGTGAAGAAATAAGAGAGGCTATTGTGGTTGAAAAGGTTCTAAGATCATTGTCCCCCAAGTTTGAATCTAAAGTATCTGCAATTGAAGAAAAAGAAAATCTACGAATTCTTACTATGTTTCAGCTACATGGAATTCTAACTGCTTATGAAATGAGAAAGGGAGGTCCATCAGATAGAAGAGAAGCTGCTTTCAAGGCATCAGGCAAAGGAGATTATTATGAAGCAAGCCACGTCCCAGAAGAAGAGGAAGAAGAATCAAACTTTGTCAGAAATCTTCAAAGGGGTTCTGGAAGGTTCAGAGGTAAGTTGCCTTTTAAATGCTTTGCTTGTGGAAGAGTAGGTCATTATGCTGCAAAATGTCCTTATAAGGATAAAGGAAAGGAACCTGCTAGATGGAACAAGAAACAGAGTGCAAGTAAGAAAAGCTACTACACTCATGAAGACAGTGATGGTCTATCAAACAGTGATGAAGATGAACAAGGTAATGAATATAAATTGTTAATGGCATTTGAAGATGATGATTATATGGATGCTATAGATGTGGATTACTTTCATGAAGAAATTACTAAACTTAAGAGATGTATAGAAGAGAAGAATATGATCATTGATACTCTACAATTTCAAATTGATGAAAAGGAAAGACATTTTGAAAAATTAGAAGGTGAAATTGTTGGTCTTAGAAAAGAGATTGAGAAAACAAAAGCTATTAATCTTAAGTTTGTCAAAGGATCTGAAACTTTGGATGAGATTATCAATGTGCAGCGGTCTCCTCTAAACAAGACAGGTCTGGGCTATAATGGAGAAACTTCTCAAGCATCCACCTCAAAAAGTTATCTTGATGCAGCAAGAAGAAATGAGCAAAAGCACAATGAAGACCATCGGGTAAAGCAGGGACAAATTGCAAACAAAGGCTATCAGGGGCAATCTGTTTTAAGAGTGAACAAAAGTTACAACCAGCCACAGGTAAGGTCTTCTCATTTTGGTTCAAGAATGGATAACAATAGAGATTACAATCACTTGGCCGGTAGATTTGATAACCGCAGAAGTTTCTTCAATGGACAATGTTTCTCTTGTCATAACTTTGGTCACAAAGCAGCTCAATGTGTTGCATATAAAACAATCATGACTAGAGAAGCTCAAAAACAAAGAAGTATGACCGGGATTACAAAAAGGACCTATAACAACTTTTCGGCTCTTGAAAATGAAGCTGAATGTTCTATTTGCAATAACTTTGGTCATGAAGATTCTGAATGCAGGAGCAGGTTTCAGCAGAAAAAGGAGCAAGCCTTAAGCACCAAAACATGGAGAATAAAGGAACCACAAACAGAAAGATGTGGGATGGCATTTTATGCAGAGGGACAAGAAAATATATGGTACACTGACAATGGATGTTCGAAGCATATGACAGGTGATAAAGAAAAACTTGAGTCTTACTCTGCTCTAGAAAAGGGAAAGAAAGTTTCTTTTGGAAATGATATTCCTGCAACTATAAAAGGAAAAGGTATTGCTCAGTTAAAAGAAAAGGTCAAGGCTCGAAATGTTTTGTATGTTGATGGCTTGAAACATAATCTTCTAAGTGTCAGTCAGATGTGTGATCAAAGAACCGAGGTGATATTCAGATCAAATGGATGTCTTGTTCGTGAACTTGATACAGGTAAAACAGTAATCAAAGGCAAAAGAAGTCCAAATAATCTGTACATATTTGAAGAAGGACAACAACAATGCTATCTAAGCAAGGATGATGAGCACTGGTTATGGCATTGGAGGTTGGGACATCT
>APFE031512617.1:10129-21080 GCA_000404065.3 Pinus taeda
ATACTAGGGGATCTTTGACTACCAAGAATGTCATCCAAAATCTTAGTACTATCTTGAAATCGCAATAATTTATCATTTTCTTCTAATTTACCTTTTAAGATATTTACCTCAACCTGATGTTGTTCTTCCTTTTTCAGATATTGTTTCCTTAGGTCTTCTTCCGCTTTTCTTCCTTCTTCCACTTGTTGCTTCAATTTGATCACTTCATGTTCAAGAGCTTCTATGTTCTGCTCCTTTGATTTTTCAAGATCTTCTTTTAGAGAGAAGATCTTTGATTCAAGACTCTGAATTGTTATGCTCTGATCTTTTACTATATCCTGCAATTTCTCCCTTACCCTGGTTACTGTCTCCAATTGTTCGTTTAATTTGGTAACTTCTTCAGTTTCTGCATTCTTCTTATGATATGCCATGACACTTCTAATGTCTTCGCTATCATTGAATGAGTCATTACTTTTAACATGGGTATAATAGCTTCTATTACCTTCTTCCAACATCTTTCCTTTGTTATGAGGGCATCTAGCAGCATAGTGACCAACTCTACCACATGAAAAGCATTTGAAAGGTAGCTTACCTTTGAATCGTCTAGTTCCCCGTTCAAGATTCTTGACAAAATTTACCTCCTCTTCTTCCTCTGACATGTATCCTGATGCTTCGAATGCAACTTCTGATGGTCCCTCTTTTCGCATCTCAAAAGCAGTTAAGATTCCGTGAAGCTGTGACATGGTGATTTTCTGCAGATTCTCCTTTTCTTCTATGGCAGACACTTTGGAATCAAATTTAGCAGACAGGGATCTCAAAACCTTTTCAACTAAGACAACTTCCTTAAATTCTTCACCCAAATCCTTCATACAATTTACAATCTCATCCATACGCAAGAAGTAATTAGCTATGCTTTCATTACTATGCATCTTAAGATTTTCATACCGGATTCTAAGAGTTTGAAGCTTTGTTCTTTTTACCTGTTCATCTCCTTCGTAGCTTAGAATGATTTTGTCCCATATTTCCTTAGCTGATTTGTAATGAATGATCTTCATAAATTATGATTGTGTCAAACTTCCCAATAAGACAGTAACAACTTTGGCATTGAGCTCATATTGCTTTTTCTCGGCTGCATCTGTAGGAACTGCTGATGGGAAATTGTATCCACTTTCTACGATTCCCCAAACTTCTGCTCCAAGTGATTGTAGATATGTTATGGTTGTTATCTTCCAGTGGGTAAAGTTGCTCCCGTCAAAGACTGGTGGCCTGATATGTGCCTCTTTTTCTGGATTAGCCATTCCGATGGATCTTTTCCTTCAAGCGATCAAGCTTCTTCAAAAGGACCTGCTCTTATACCAATTGTTGGAAATAATACTGAGATGGGGGGGGTGAATCAATATTAGCAAATCAGATACTTTTTCATTTTCACACTCAGATTCATATGGGCGACTTCAGTTAAGGGTATACGCGTATATACGCGACTGTATTAAATGCAACAAGCGTATATGCAGCAATCTTATGATTCAGTTAGCTTATCTTCAATAAATGCATCAGAACATTATTAACCACATTAACAGTAAACAGGTGTAGTAAAACAGTACAGATCATCACACATAAGAAGCACACATGAACACAATGATATAAGGTGGAAACCCAATGTGGGTGAAAACCACCTGCTGCAATACGTCTCTTTCTTCTTTTAATAAGAAACTTCTTTTACAATGTACTGGTGCGGTCCTTTACCAGCACGCAGGCTACAACCTGCAGAGGGCTATAACCCTCTCTCGTTTTCTAGTTACTTCTGGAAGGGAGCTACAACCCCCTTAGCTCTTGTACTAGCGGATATACTAGTATGTAGGCACTGACCTACAGAAGGCTGCAACCTTCTTTTCTTCCGGGACCACGTTTCATCAATTTTCAGACTGGATGCATAAGTACAAAACAATCACTGCTACAATACAATCATCCACTTATACTTGCATCATAAATCTCTAAATCACCCAATAATGAATCACTGAAACCCTGTCATCAAAAACACAGAACGCAAACCAGAGCCCAGAACTCTGCAACAACCAGTAGAATTAATAGCAACCTGAAATACCAAATCTCATAATGCATACGCTACTTTACTATACCAAACCCACGTGTATACGCGCTTTCACCTCATACAACCCGCGTACAGATCTAAAGATAATTACTTGTGCCTTCGCTGTGATATCAACCCAATCCAAGCAGCACAAACCGATAACCAGCAATACTAGATCTTCGCACTTCATCAGATGTTCATCCCTTACTTCCCTATTTTTGCCTAATGATCTTCTCCTTATATAGGTTAGACTTCTCTCAATACCATGGTCCAAAACCATGTAGAAACAATACCATGAACCCAATACTTGGGGTCGTCACTTTGGACCAAATACTATGGACCAAATACCACGGACCAAAACCATGATTTCCAACATGTACGCGCCTTTACTCTCATTATCCCGCATGTATATGCGTACGCTCCTTCTGCTTCGCTAACCCGCGTGTATACACTCTTTCTTCACGGTCAACCTGCGTATATCTCTCTATTTACCTGTTGCACTGTGATCTGTCCTCTGAGTGAGTTGCCATTACCTGTATCATTCCTCTGAGTGAGTTGCCATCAAGGACAACACCTGAATCATAATGCCAACAGATGAAAGATGGACAAAATATATTGTTGAAACATTTCAGGCATGTACTGAAAATGCGCATGAGTTTAATCTCTATGGGATCATTGGATGGTGAAGGCTATTCGATAAGCTTTGGAAAAGGAGGCTGGAAAATTAGCAAAGGTGCATTGGTCATGGCCAAAGGACCCAAGACAGGAACATTATTTACATTGAAGACACTTATAGGAAAATCAGATTTGGTTGCTGCCACAAAAGAAGGAAATTCAACAGATCTGTGGCATAAGCGTTTGGGTCACATGAGCGAGAAGGGCTTAGAAATCCTTATTGGTAAAAATTTATTGCCAGGTTTGGAATCCTACAATCTTGATCTTTGTGAGCATTGTATATATAGTAGACAAAGAAGGGTTTCATTCCTTAGAGGTGGCCATGACAGAAAGAAAAATGTGTTAGAATTGGTACACTCGGATGTGTTTGGGCCTGTTAACATAAAATCATTAGGAGGAGCATCATATTTTGTAACATTTATAGATTATGCATCCAGGAAGGTTTGGGCATATCCTATGAAAAATAAAAGTGAAGTGTTTGGAATATTTTAAAAATTCCATGTTGTTGTTGAAAGAGAGACTAACAAATTGCTGAAGTGTTTAAGAATAGATAATGGTGGAGAATATTGCTCAAATGCATTTAAGGAATATTGTAACAGGTTTTGCATAAAGCATGAGAAGGTTGTGCCTGGTACTCCTCAACATAATGGTGTCACAGAAAGGATGAATCGTACCATTATGGAAAACGTGTGAAATATGTTATCCAATTTTGGTTTGGAGAAGAATTTTTTGGCTGAAGTAGTCAGGACCGCTTGCTACCTCATAAATAGATCTCCAACTACAGCCTTGGATGGCGGTATCCATGAAGAAGTTTGGATTGGTAAGAATTTGAATTATTCTCACTTGAAAATCTTTGGATGTGAAGCATTCGTACATATTCCCAAAGAAAATAGAACTAAGCTAGATGATAAATCTATGAAATGCATTTTTTTGGGACATGCGGATGAAGATTTTGGTTATCGTCTATGGGATCCAATCAAACATAAAATTATTAGAAGTAGGGATGTTATATTTAATGAGTCAGAAATGTTCAAGAGGACTGTAGGTGAGTTGGAGGTCAAGAAGGTTATTGACAGGTTTGAAGAGCATCAAGAAAACATACCATCAACACAAGAAAATGAACAGCAAATTCAGGAGCATGAAGAACAACAAGTGGAAAATGATGAACAACAAGAAGAAGGAATCTTGCAGGAACCTCTACAGGAGATTCAACTTGATAATGCACCACCACAATTGGTTCGCAGATATTCTAGGCCTCATAAGCCTTCACAAAGGTATCCTCCTTCAAACTATATTTTGTTGACTGATGAAGGTGAACCTAATTGTTCACAAGAAGCTTGTAAAGTTGAGCACAGTAAAGAATGGAAGAAAGAATGAATTTTTTGCAGGAAAATAAAACTTGGGAGTTGGTAAACCTCCCAAAAGGTAGAAAGGCTTTCCAAAACAAATGGGTGTACAAGATTAAGCATGAAGGTGACGAAAAGAAGGAGAGGTATAAAGCAAGGCTGGTGGTGAAAGGTTTTGCCCAAAAAGAAGGTATTGACTTCACTGAAATTTTCTCACTTGTTGTAAAATGTCATCCATTAGAGTCATTCTTGGTCTAGTTGCTGCTTTAGACCTAGAATGTGAATAATTAGATGTAAAAACTGCATTCCTTCATGGTGAATTGGAGGAAGAAATTTATATGGAGCAACTAGAAGGCTTCATAGAAAAAGGCAAAGAAGGCCTTCTTTATAGGTTGAAGAAGAGTCTCTATGGATTGAAACAGGCACCTCGATAATGGTACAAGAAATTTGATTCATTCATGTTGGAACATGGTTTTTGAGAGGTTGGAAGCTGACCATTGTGTCTTTATCAAGGGGTGTGATCAAGCAAAATATATCATATTATTGTTATATGTGGATGACATGTTGATTGTTGGGCATGATAAGAATAAGATCAATAGGTTGAAGAAAGATTTGGGTGGCAAATTTGCAATGAAGGATTTGGGACCAGCACAACAGATATTGGGCATGCGGATTATACATGATAGGAAAAACAAAAGGTTGTGGCTGTCACAAGAAAAATATATCAAGAAGGTGCTTGATAGATTTAATATGAAGGATGCCAAGCCAGTGGGTACACCCCTTGCAGCCCACTTCAAGCTGAGTACTGAATTATGTCCTAGTGATGACAAGGAGAAAGAAGAGATGAGCCAGATTCCTTATGCTTTAGCAATTGGCAGTTTGATGTATGCCATGGTATGCACACGACCGAAGATTGCATATTCAGTGGGAGTAGTGAGTAGGTTCCTTGCCAATCCAGGAAAACAACATTGGCAAGCAGTACAATGGATTTTGAGGTATCTCAAGGGTACTAGTCACTATTGTTTATGTTTTGGTCATGATGAGACTGTGCTTGAAGGATTTACAGATGCAGATATGGCTGGAGATATGGATACCAGAAAATCCACTAAAGGTTATTTGTATACATTTGCAGGTGCAGCAGTATCTTGGGTAATGGATTGTAGATTTCTGTGGTTAAGTTTTTTAGAATCTGAACTCGGATATTCCACAGTTTTCATCTTTGCTTTTGTCGACGTTTCGAGTCTAGACCAAGACTCATCATCAGGACTTGTTTTTACAAAGGAGAGAGACAGTAGAGAAGTGAACATCAAGGCTACAAAGAATAGTAGCCCTCTCTACAACAGAAGCAGAGTGCATAGCTGCAATAGAAGCTTGTAAAGAGATGTTGTGGATGCAGCGATTCCTAGGAGAGAGAGGAATAAAACAGGACAAGTATGTGTTATACTGTGATAGTCAAAGTGGCATTCACTTGGCGAAAAACCCAGCATTTCATTCAAAAACCAAGCACATTGACTTAAGGTACCATTAGATCCGGCATGTGTTGGAGGAAGAACAGTAATCCTTGGAAAAGATCCATACATATAGGAACCCTGCTGATATGCTCACTTAGATTCTACCACGAAATAAACATGAGTTATGTAGAGGCATGGTAGGACTTGGTGTGACTTGATTCATATTTGGCTTCAAGTGGGAGAATGTTAAGTGTGAAACCAAATTCATTCAGGATTCTGGATTCTTCCAATCTGCCATTAGTTTCTAGATCTTTCTAGATCTCCACACCGCCATTTGTTTCTAGATCTTTCCAGATCTCCATCTGAATCACATACAAGAATCTAGATCCTTCTTCTGCCTCTATAAATTTGTAATTGCTCTGGCCAAGCAAGCAAGCCAAGGCTCAAGCCTGTTATGTAATGCAAAGTGATTTCTGTTCTCCAGTGATTGTTTTATCTATTCCGTTGTTTCTGACTGAGTAATCTTGTTGTTTCTCCATTTGTCTGTCTTTGTGAATTATTCTATGCTATTGCCAAATCTTTTGTGTGTTATGTATGCTCTGACAGTAACTCTAGCTGAGACTTAGACCAGCACGTGAGTTAAAGTATATGTTGTGATTAAGGGGAGGTGTTAGAATAATAATCACCAGTAATAATTGGTGGGGAGTCGAGGACACTTGGTGGATTGAGATAAGCAATAAATAGATTTACCATCTAGGCTTCTGTATAAATCATCTTATGTATAATGCAATCAACAAGCTTTTTATGGAGTTTCAAGTTTCTATCATGATCGTTGCAAAACACTTCCAACCTAAAATCAAATTACACTTGGAATATGGTTGAAATTGAGAATGACATAGAGCTGTTTAATTGATTGCATGGTGGCATCTTTTTACAGCCGAACTTATTAACCGAGAGAGAATGTCAAATTCCTGGACGGCGTCGTCTATTTCAACAGACTTGATTCACAATCAGAGAATATCAAATAATTGCATTGTGCAGTCTTGTTACTACAGAACTGATTCACACTGAGAGAATCGAGCGTTATAATCACTGTCGATGTTGGACTTTTGAACTTTTACCAAATCTAATATTGTGTGAATATCAAATAAGATTGTTTAAATTAAAGTCGACCGTAATCAATCAGTACCAGTGTTGGAGTTTTGAACTTTTACCAACTTCAAATTAGACATGAATCAACAACTATATGGACCTTGTGTTGTGTTTGAAATTTATTGGTTCCAGTAAACCACTTGTGCATGACCGACAGTGAGATTCCCAAAAATATTGCTCTGGATTTCACTAGATGTCTATATATATACTAGTGACAATTGTTGATCCATGTGATTGAGTACGGATAATTGTTGACCCACGTGACTGAGCGCCAACCTCGTACGCCTGTGGAGAGCTCTGATAGAGTCAGTACCCACCAAGGTCCTTCGAAAACAGTATCCACCTCGGTGCACGATCATTGGACGCACATGACTAGGTACAACCTGGTATACGTGTGGACAATAGAGGTGCTCATAGAATAAGGGTGTACTGTCGCTGTGATTAGTGAGCTTCACCCTGTGTCCGGTGCTTAACGCTGTACCTTGAGAGTCGAGATTACTTAATTAACCTTCATCCATGTGACTGAGTAGCAACTTCGTAAACGTCTGGGCAAAGTAAATGTTCACACAGTAATCTCGTGAGTAGTTAATCCTTCTGTTAAATGGTTGTTGTTTTGCAATCTGCACATACTACAAATAGGTCGGACGAATGTTGGAACTTCAGTTATGTTCGCGGAACGTGCAGCATTGCAGTTCCTAAACTAAATCTGAGTTCGATAGGGTTTTCGTTATATATTGATTAATTGATTGTGCAGTGCTGTGAATCATATCTGATTGCTTGTTTGATATGACTTTCATCATCCACACCCATAGGAGAAGGCAGAGAGCAAGCTCTGCAATATTAAAATCCAGTCATAAGTTTTATAGAGGAATAATAGATCCTTGAAAGAAGTAGTGAATGATTTTAATGCTGCAAGGCTGTGCTCTCTCTCTTCTCTTGTTGGTATTGGTTGATATTCCCAAAAGAACATTAATCCTTCTAGCTCTGTGGTAGCTGAGATCCTAGAAACATATTGCAAAGCAAACCAGGTTATAACATATGACCGCTGTTCATCTATGTTTTCCTAACATTTAGTTCTTTTTTTCACAATGTGTTTTCGGCATAAATACCAGCAGGTTTGGGAAAATTTAGTTGATGTTTTGCAGAAGTATGTTGTTCAACTCTGGTTGAAGTGCTGATGATAAGTTTATGCGATGGCTTAACGATCGGACACTAAAAGCGAGAATGGTGGCAGGTTGGATGTCCAACAGCATGATTACGATGCAATGAAGGTATTATTTTTAACCTAAAGTGTTCTTTTTATTTAGAGGGTAGATTTTGGAATATTTTGAAAATTCCCTGAACAGATATTTTGGAAATTTTAATAATCTTTCCATGAGATTTTCAAAATAGTATAAAACCTATAATCCATATACTGTAAAATAATGAAAAATCCAGGCGAATTAATATGTATTCAAAATAGTATAAAACCTATAATCCATATACTGTAAAATAATGAAAAATCCAGGCGAATTAATATGTATTCAGTATAGGATTTCCTTTTGTATTTAGATACTAAATGATGGCTATCAGAACGTATATTTAGTTAGTTATATAGTTCATTACCATAATATCGTTATGTGAGAGACACGTAACTCGTTCATTACCGTAATATCGTTATGTGAGACAAGTCTTTTGACTAATTCACTTCAATGACATTACTTTCATTCAACTGCACTCCTAGGGCTGTGGGATTAATATATGGGAGTTGAGCGTTTTTTAATATATTGTTCGTACAAGAGGATGTACTCCTATTTCTTACACTCAGAGAGGCCAAGCAAGAGATACAGCTGGGGAGCTCCGAAATGCCCACAGGAATGCTTGTAATCATACTGGGCATTTACAGAGAGAGAAAGAGCACGGTTCATGAGGTCAAAACAAAAACATGAACAATGAATAAAGGTTGGTTTCCTGTGGTTTGGATCTGATTTTAGTGCGTTTGGTATAAGCTTTTTCCAGAATGGAGTCCACTTTCAAATCCATTAAATAACTATATAATATTGGTTTTAAGATGCGAAAAGAAATGGAAAGGTGTATATATATACAAATGAAATGTTTATTATTATCCTTAAATAACTATCTAATTATTAGTTTTATGATGCGAAAAGAATGGAAAGTGGGTATATCATATATATTATGATATAATAGTATATAGTATATATATATAAATTTAAATAATTAATATATATGATATCAGAGATTTTACAGTTAAATTGGTATATTGGTATGTTATATTAAGTTTTAATAGAGAATTTTAATCAACAAAGAGTTTTTTTGGTGGAACAATTATATTTGGAAAAGTGATTAAAGAGTTTTGATTAAAGAGTTTTTTGTTGGAACAATTATATTTGGAAAAGCCAAGAGCAACTTAAAGTAAGGTTTTTTTTTATTAGTTTTATCAAACAAAATTTTGACTTTCAATGTTAGAAAAATGCTTTGTTAAAAAGAGGAAGAAATTATACCCCAATTGTTTATACATTGTCCTTTAACACAATGCATTGGTGACAAGTGAAAAATGATTTAAATTGTTGGGGTGTTTGGAAGGGGATTGCAATGGAAGAAAGCTTACAGTTAGGATTAAACCCTTCTCAAATTCAATTGTTAAATTCATTCTTTTTCTTTTTTTGGGGGGAATTTAGTTGTTGAGAAATAAAATTGTATTCCAATATGATTGTCCCACTAAAGAGAAAGGATCAAAGGACTTCATTTTGAAGAAGATACTTTTTTTAGTTTTTTTATGGGACAATTTTGTTGGGGAATGGATTTGCCAATATTTCATAAATAAGGGATAATCTAGTGGTATCCCATTATTCTATTTTTATTTTTTGATGCTCTGTCTCTTTTTTTTTCTTTAGTATCCATAAGTTTTAGCAAATAAATAAATAACAAATATACATTTTTCTATTGAAAAAATATACTCTTATTTTAGAGCCTTCTCAAGAAATGGAAATGTGGAAATATATGCTATGGCCATGAAAAGAAATGGAAAGGTGAAAAAACAATGTTAATCCAGTGAGAAAGATGGAAACTTTAGGAAGTATATCACATAAGGTTGGGCTATATTTTCAAAAGCTTGTAATTTTTTTTAAAGGATTTAACAAGTTATACTTAAATTTATATGTTGAAAGGTTTGGTTATTCTAAAATAAGGTTATATTTTTCAGGATATATCAATTCATTTAGTAATGATAGAGAAAGAGCCAATCTATATTGGTAGAGTACTTATTATGTGGATTAGTGCTTTGGAGTGCTAATAAGTTTGGAGTCATGTTTTTTAAAGTTTGTTTTCTTATCTGTAGATGTCCAATGTAAGTCACCAACTATTCCAATTAAGGTAAAAAAGGCATAAAGGCACATTACACAACAAAATTTTATTCAAAAGGATTTGGGAAGTTATTCCTAAATTTATATGCTAGAAGGTTTGACTAGCTAAAAATAGGGAAATTGTGCAAGACATATCAACTCAGCCAATAGTGGCATTAGAGCATTTACCATCCTTAGATCTTGGATTGAAAGGAGGAATGTTGGTTCTCTTGAATCAATCTTCAATCTCATTTTGAAGGCATTCCTTCTCACAAGGAAAAGTGGTTGTTCTCCTTCCTCCATCCCAAGTTTGACCAATGTCTTAAAGCTCAAGTTGCTATTGTCTTATGTTTTGATGTTGTATCTAAATAAAGACCAAGCTAGGTGCAAGGGGTGATTTATCACCCCTAGGGAACAATAGATACAACTTCCCTAATAGATACAACTTTCTCTTGGAATCTCAAAGAGATCTCCAACAACCAAGCAAAGTCATATCCTTACTCTAAGAAACATCTATAATGGGTTGGCTTCATATCAACAATCTAATTATAACAGGGACTCTAAAAAACACCATAAATCACTTGCATTATGGCACTTTCTGCTTATCCTTCTGGAGGTAAGTTATTTTCATATTATATGATCCAACAACTCCCTACTGGATGAAGTTGTTTCCCAAGTACTAGGGCACCCCACTTGGACCTTCTGAATCAACTTTAAAGTGTCATTTGGACCTATTCCTTGATGACCAGTGAGCAACTCAATAATTAACCAAGTCAAAAAATTTTGATTAATTACAAATTTCAACTTTAATAAATCCACAATGAATTGAATTTCTTTCACTTAAATACATACATGTCAAATTTTATCTCTCTTTAAAAATGTTTTACAAAATATATACCATATCATTTCACTAACTTAATA
>APFE031512617.1:21798-52704 GCA_000404065.3 Pinus taeda
TTAGATTTATATATTTTCACAATATTTTTAGTTAACTATATTTTTAAAGGATGATTTTTAATGTGAATTTGAAATATATTTATAGTTTAATTTTAACAATGAACATAATATTATTAGTGATGTCAAGATAATTATAAATATATCTAAGATAATCATAAATAGATCAAAGTTCATTTTTATGTTTTTTTTTTAAGTCCAAAGAGGTTAGACTTAATGGTGGAAAATAAGGAGTCTTTCATGCTTAAGCAAGGTTTAATGATCATGAGTACTTTCCATGGAAACATGAGGCACTTTAAGGTAGTGGGAAATGTATAATTATACCGAGGAAAACCATATTAAATAATTTTGTGACCCATTCACACAGAAGTGAATCAAATCCGAACCTATATTCACTTTTTTATTTTTATTTTTTTTACAAAAAATAATTGAAATAAAACTAAAAAAACCAATGAGCTTTTAGATTATCTAAAAAACCTAACCCTCCATCTCCTACACCAAATCTTCATATTGTTACCTTCAATGCATTGGTGATCAATGGTCTGATGTCCGAGTGATGTCCAAGTTAGCCTAATAGTAATGGGAATTAATAGATGGCACTATTCTTAGCACTGAGACCAACTACACAGCGAAAGTGAGAATGCGGAAATGTAGAAATAAACAAGATCCGTGACCAATACTTTAATCACAAAGAGGGAAGAGACTCCTCTACTGCGCAATCTAGCATCACGAATCTGTTTTTGAATATATTTGAATACGAATGCCAACAAGAGTATTAGTTCATAATAAATACCAGGTCTGCTTAATCGCTCCAACATCTGACAATTCTTCTGAACAATATCCTCATGCCGAAACACGAACTCTGGCCCAATGGTCTACTTCTGCATCTTTGCGACTTCTTCAACCTTAACAAGGCTCATACAAGTTCGAGAATAGAATCCAAAACAATCTACAAAGGTGACATAGATTTACAAAAATTGAGGAATCTTTATTCATGAACTTCAAAACTCAAGTATTACAAAGTTGCTTCTCAGGGAATACCAAGTTACTTCTCCAGTAGAAAGGCTCTCTAAATTTCTCAAAAGCCGAATGCCTCTCTTCCCTAGTCTTCATATATTTATAGATCCTCCCAGTTCTGGGTTTGGTGATGCCTCCATATCGAATATGAGAGAATCTTACTTTACATCAAAATCAAATCCTTACATCAGATATGAGAGAATCATGCTTTCGGGTAACTCGGAGGACATCCGCACAGTATCTTACTTTACATCAAAATCAAATCCTTGCATTAGATATGAGAGAATCCCGCTTTCGGGTAACTCGGAGGACATCCACATAGTAATTCAATCATAAAATATTTTATACTTATTATGATTTGATATGAGAGAATCCTGCTTTCGGGTAACCCGGAGGACATCTGCACAGTAATTCAATCATAAAATATTTTATACTTATTCTTATCCCTTTATTTAATTATATATGTCAGATTGATTACACTGTAAGAGATTCTTTTTCAGGGAACCTTACGCAAAACCTATCTATCACCAAAGTCGGATAGAAAGACATTACAAAATGACAAAATGTTCTAGTTGTTCACGAGAATAATGATGTTCTTTGAACCTAGTCAAGGAGTCATTATTAAAATACTGTGAGTAAATTTCTTCCTCGCATTCCCAAATTGGTACTTCAACATATTCTGGTACTACGTTCTGAAAAAAGTAGTAGGCAAAAAGGATTTAAATCTAGATCTGTCATGGCATGAAATGACTCATAGTCATGTGAAGAGCCATTCATATTTCTCCCGAATCTTCTGAAGAAAAGATTTTGTGTAATAAACCAATGAAAGGATCCATTGGTGTGGAGTGCTGCAAGCATGTGATAATTGGTGATATTGCTAATATCCAAAATCCTTTTGTATAAAATTCATGATTGATGTGCTCGTGGTTCTATAAATCTAGGAAGTTGTAATAACCGGAGAGAGAATGGATAAAAACATAGAGGACTAATACCATAAATGTTCCACCATTCTTTGAACCATTCAGGTGTGGGGTCTTGTTCTTCGATTTGTGTAACTTGCATCCCATGATATCTAAAAGAAAACTGCACATTATAGAAAAACGAGTTAGTTTTATTTTCAAAACACATACCTGTATACCAGGCTTTATCTTGGCATTCATGATCTTCAGAGTTCTAAAGGTTGGGTGGCAATAGGAAGCGATCAATGTAGATTTCACAGCAGATTAGGTTTTCATCTACATCTCTGTGTAATGTGAAATCAATATTTCCCAAATCTTGAAGAAAGCTTAAAGCTTCAAAAGCTTCATCATTTCTTTGCATTTGATCATCCCATGAGAAATAAAGTTGTCCAGTTCCATGCCGATATTTGATTTCTTTCATTGGAAACCAATATGCTTGATAATCGAGTAGAGGTTTATCATTTCTCTGTAAAAATTCCCAGTTGAGAAGATCTACGAAGGAATTCTTAACTCTAGAAATGAACTCTACATCAAAACGATATTGGGCCAATGTCATTATCCATCTAACCATTGCTGCATCTTCAAAGTCACATTTATGGATAGCAAACTTAAGAGCTTGGCAATCTGTTTTCACTGTAAAATTTTTATAGATCACAAAATCTTTGAATTTGGCAATGCCAAGGCAGACAACCCTTAGTTCTTTCTTTAGGCTAGACCAATTTTTTTGTGTAGTTGACCAAATTCCAGAGGCATACTGGCAAATTTCATATTCCATTTTCTTTTTATTAGGATCATGTTGGCAGAAAATTGCACCCCATCCAATATCACTGGCATCTGTAATGATGGTTTTAGGCCATTCTTCATTGTTTGTGCTTAAAGGAGAAATATTCCTAATTTCCCCTTTAATTCTTCTGACTGCCTCTGTTAAATCCTCTGTCCACGGAATTGGATCTTTTTGCAATCTTTTATTCAATAAGACTCTATGTTGGGCACAATCTCTGACAAATTTGGAGATGTAATTCAAACTACCGAAGAATCTTTGTAGTTGAGCTTTATTAGTGATTCTATCTGGAAATTTATCTATGAAATCAAGACTATGTTGCTTTATGTAATATGATCCATATTGAATCACATATCCCACGAAATCTACCATAGTCTGAAATAACTTCATTTTTGAATTTGATAAAACTATACCTTTTTCTTTGACTCTCTTGTAGAATATATTAAGATGCTTTATATGAGAGGGAATATCTACAAAATGAATTAGAACATCATCAATATATTTCTTCAAGAAATCATCCATACCTTCAAAAGTTTCATCCATAATCCTCTGGAAGGCGGATGGAGCATTTACTAGTCCAAAGGGCATAATATTCCATTCAAAATGTCCTTCTGGTACTGAAAAAGTTGTTTTCCACTTATCTTCTTCTTTTATCCCTACTTGCCAAAAACCAGACTTTAAATCAAACTTGGAAAAGATTTTTGACTGTGATATCTGAGACAAAAGCACTGAGAGCCTTGGCAAGGGATAAGCATCATAATCAAGAATATTATTCAAAGGCTTGTAGTTTACTACCAATCTTGGTTTTCCTCTGATAATCTCTGAATGTTTGTTGACATAAAATCCAAAACAAGCAATAGGGCTATGAGATTTTCTGATCTAACCTTTTTGCAGTAAGGATTTTATTTCTTCTTTACAATACCTGAGTTGTTCAGAATTCATCGGTATTGCTTTTGATCTTTTGAGTTTTCCATGAAATTCCTTTTTCAAAGGCAATTCTACTTCATGTTTATGAATATGCCAAAAGGAATTTGGATCTTCAGAACAACAAGATTTTAGTTTCTGAGAGATCTCACTTATTTCTTTTGCAAATTTGTCTTTCAGAAGATTTTCATCAATCTTGAGCATTTCTTTCTTCTTCTCCATCTTTGCCAAGGTATTCTGTAACATGTCAATTCTGTTCAATCTATTAGGAGAATTGGAATGAATAAATGGATAGAAATAATCTATACCTTTGAAGAGAAGAAAATATCCCCATTTCCGTGATTTTTCATCATAAGTGCTTCCATGTCTTCTGAAGTTGCTCAGGAAAGGAGTTCCTAAGTACATAGCACAATCAAGCCCTATGACTAATGGAGCATGAACTTGATTTCCTTCATATTGAGAAACGAAGTCATCTATTATAGTTTCTTCTGTTGTCTTCATTTCTCCACTTGCAGTAACAACTCCTGGACACTTTGTCTTTTGTCTTTGAGGATAGGGAATTACAGTGCCACTTACTATGTTCAATCTTGAACCTGTATCAATTAGAACCTTCCACCATTCCATAGAAGAACCAATTCTGATTTTCATTTTTACACAATACATTACATCTGCGTTCATTGCATTCATTCCTAATCCATATCTAGGATCTTCAAATTCTTCATCTAGAATTTCAAAGTCTTCATATTTGAAAATCCCTTTCATTGGATCATGATATGGATCAGGCTGTCTTTCTAGTTCTTTTTGTTCTGTCTGTGAAGATTCTCCTTTTGTGGGTTGTGCATGTAAAGAATGTATATTGTGCCCCTGATGTGCTTCAATGCATAGCCTTCTATTCTCTCTGACTTCTTTTCTGAGATCTTTGATAGCTTGAGTAATTGCAAGAAGTGTTTGAGGAAAATCGTCTTCAATTGTTTGTTGTCTAAATTGTCTTGTTAGACCATCAACTGAAAATAAGGCTGCAAAAGGAATATAGCTATGTTGATGATTTACCTGTGACTTTTTCTATTCTTTATATTGTTGTGACTTGGACTGTTGAAGATGGGTCATCAGCAATCCTTTATACATTTCTTTGAGTTTTGGATCATCAACATTAACCATTTGTGTAAAATAATTTCTAGAATGCTCATCATGATCTAAGCTTTCATTTGATAGTGGTCTAAACATCCTGACTGCATTACATTTGCAAACGTCAGGATCACTGCATTCACAAAGTTCTTGAAAACATTCATTACAGTGTGGATCTTTGCAATATTCAACTTCATAATCTTCTTCTTCATAAACAACATGTATCTGGTCATTTAGATCATAATAATTTTCTGAATCTGTTAATTCTTCACAGCTGGAAGGGAGATCAATAATATTTACCTTGCCAAATTTATTCTTATAGCTAAATTGTTTCTTCTTCCCAGATTATTGTTTGTCTTTTTTCAGTTTTGGAAAATTTGGAGCAATATATCGTTTTTCATTGCAATGGAAGCAAACTATTTGCTTCTGTTTTGGCCTTTGATTAAACTGGCGTGTTTTTTTGTATTCTCTGGGAGGCCTTCTATGAATGATCTTTTTTGTTTTCTGCAGATCTAAAAGTTTGCTTGGAGTAAGCTTTCTTTTTAGAGTGACGACGATCATATCCCCCTAAACTTTTAGAGCCATGTAAATGCCATTGTTTACATAGTTGTTGATAGCCATGTGGTTTAGTGGAGCTGGTGGCAACTCAAGAAACTTTCATCTGAGAGCAGAGTTCAACAATGATAGCCTTAATAGCTTGTCTTATAACACCAAATTTATAGGCACCAATCTTTCTAGGAAGCTTATTCAAAATGGCAGTAGTTATCCAATTTGGTAAAGAAGTAATGAAGATTTCTTTCCATTTGGGATCTAGAATCATGTCACAAGAAAGAGTCTGCAGACGATGGAGATATTCCATAAAATATTCATCAAAATGCTGCATATTAGTAAGCTACATGGATGTAAGTGTGACTGCAGCAAGTTCATTATTGATCTGAGGATAACCACAAAAATTGACAAGAATGCCATGCATTAGGCAACCAATTATGTTATTAACAGGTAATGAAGTCTGTGGATCCATATATGTAGTATTATCTAGGTTCATTACCACAGATGTTTCCCAAGAAGGAATGAGGACAGGATCATAATGAATTTCTACTTTAAGCCAAGAATCAAGGAGTCCTTCGAATCCATTGATGATCTTTCCTGGTTGCATTTATTCGAGAAATGTCATCTGTTAAATATGTGCGGTAGCAAACCAACATGGAACTCAATGTAGACAATATTTCTGCTTCAGAACAATTGTCAATATTCCTTGAATATGTGGAAGAAGCAGACCAATCTTTATGATATTCTAATTTCATGACATCTCTTTTATCAAAAGTAGGTGACCAAGAAGAATTCCAAGAACTTCTATTAGTAACTTTATGTACAGTTGTATCTTTGGGTTCTTCTTCATCAGAAAATGAAATTAGATTAGGAATGTCTTTTGCAATCTGAAAAGTTTCTTTATCAGGAGGAGAAAAATTATTCACAAGAAACTCTAAATCTTCTAGAGTAGGAGGAGCAAAGGGCGCTGCTTCAAATTTGTTGAGTACTGTATCAGAACTGGAAGGCTTATCAAGATCATCTCTTGATTTCAACCACTCAGAAACTGTCATTTTATGTCCAGGGCTTGAAGAGTTTAGACTGGAAAACATGTCAGGATTAGCCATAGGAGCATAGACAAAGGTAATTTCTGGTTTAGGAAAAATGATATCACCAGGATTCTTCATTTTTTATTGAAGAATAGTAGGAACAACATGGAAAGGCAATTGATCTTGAGGATTTGAGAAATAAGTAGTAGCTTTAAAAGTAGGATCAGGAGTGTTTTTCTTTTTCAAACTTTCAACAGAAGTAGAGACAACCCAAACTTGTTTCTTTACTACTTCAAGTGACGTTTTTAAGCTTGTCATCATATCCTGATTCTTATCTACTACTTAATGCACTTTGCCAATCCATTTGGAATTATCATTAATCCCTTTTTCTAAAACATCACTAGTTTTAGCAATATGCAAATCATTTGATCCAAGAGTTTTTATTCCATCTAGTAATTGATCTCTAGTAAAATCTACCTTTTGAAGAATTTTATCAATTATTTCTTGGAGTGTTTTATTTTCTCTGACTGCATATTTATGATTTCTTTCTAGATGTTTAATCAAACTATCTAGAGCAAGATTTCTCCAGTTTGTTGCTACAACCGATTCCCTGTTTGAAAGATGAGACTAGTCAGACTGAAGTGGAAGTAACTTAAAAATGTTATCATCTTGTTTGATAACAATATTTTTCCAAGGAGGAATTGTTGTCTCAGTGCTATGAATAGTGCCATCTATTAATTCCCATTTGTGTTGTGGCACTTCTGTCTCTAAGGCTGACCCTTGCATCATATTCACTCTAAGGGTTTGACAGATGTGTTCTAACAAAAGCTGCCCTTTCATCTTAACAGACTGTAAATGTTTTGGAACATTTGATTTTTGCAACATATTTTTATATTTATCATCTATGTGAGGGATTATAAGAGGTCCTGGAATTTCAACTGGATTTTCCTTAATCTTTGTTTTTATATCTTCACAAGATAGATTCTTGAACTTTTTGACCATAGGCATTTCTACTTCATTTGTACTTGGATAATAAAATTCATAAAAAGAAATCCATTGGCTATTCTATTCCATCCAAGCTTTCCAATTTTTATTGTTGACTTTGTTGATTGTTGACCTATCTTTCTTTGAATAGGTTTTTATTTCTTCACAGTATCTATTCTCTTGTTGATGAGTATATAGATCCCAGTTAAACATTTTCTTATACCATTCATTTGAGGGATCATAAGGACTTATTCCTTTGTATATCTTAAGAAGTTGAATGATTTCTTCATCAGAAGGAAGTTGTATTTTACTAGGAATCTTATTCCTAGGATCCAATCTGTAGCTGGGGATTTCTTCTGGATATCCTAAGCCTTTTGTAGTAGATTTTCCCACTGATTGAAGCAAAATTTCTTCATGAGCTGAAAAAGGAGTACACTTTGTATATTCCTGTGTTTGATTTCCAGAACTTGGAACAAAACGAATCATGTTTATTCTTCTTCTGTCTTTATCCTGTTCTTCTTTTTAATGGGGCTTTGGAAGACTAGGAGTTTGCTAACAAAAGCTAGGAGAACAATGAGGATGATTACATACAGATGGTTGTGGAAATTGTGGAATTCAGAATGTTGATTGCATATTAATTGTTCTAGGAGGAACAATATTTGAATGCGGAGACTGAAGAGTTTGTGCAATCATATTTGATAACATATGCATGAAGTTTGGATCAGAAATAAGATCATATGAATGACTTGGTGATGCTTCAAGAATAGATGCAATAGAGGACGTTTGTGGTTTTACTGCGACTTCAATTTTTACAGGGTTTTGTATAACAAGAGGAGGAGGAGGTCCACCATGCTCAGACTATGCATACTCTGATTGGGGAAAGAAACGAGTTCGAACAAGGCCATTATCTTCTCGAATAGAAGTTTGAGCAGTGATAGGTTGTGGACACGGAGAAGTACGAATAGAAGCCCAATTTGTGACCCATTCTGTTGGCGGTTTAAGATCTCGACAAGATATCATTTGAGGAGCAACAAGATTTAAGCCATAGTCATGAGTGATTAGAGCAGTGAACTCAGAGGTTTCAGAAACTTGTTGGAAAACATAAGGAGTGGTCTTCTTATAAAATTTGATGACACATCGCCAATGAATAGCAACATTATTGCTATTATCTTCAAAATCATCATATCCATGCATTTGGATGCCGAGCATTAGAGCATTGATGGCATTAGGATCATTTAAGGAAATAGAAAAATCAGGAACACTGGACCAAGAAATTGGACCGTACGCTGATGTTCCTTGACATCCTCCAATTAAAGCTTTATGAAAAGTTTTCCATCGGTGATCAAAAACACAAGAGAAGACAACGACGCCTTGACCTTTTCTGTGTAGTGGCTGAATTCCAATTTGGATATGACGAAAATGAGCAAAATTGAGACCAACTTTTAGTGCAGCTGTAAACTCAGATTGCTTCAAAATGTTCATTGTTTGAAGCAGACGATTATTACTAGAGGTTTGTAGAATCTCTTCTTTAACCTTATATCTCCAGTATTGTATAGTGTCTAATAATCTCATATTTGTATAGACATCTTTGGGGTCTATTTTTGGTAAAGACCAAGAACCAGACTTACTCTGTTCATTTAATAATGTAATAGATTTATCATGGACGACAGTGTGAAAACCAGATTGTATTTTTTCATTACATTCTCTTTCTTCTTCTTCTCTAAGAATTTCATCAAAACTTTTATCACTAAACTCATGAAGAAAACTTCGTGTTGGAGAAAAATTATCCATAACCAATACTTTCTAACGGGAAGAAAGCAGAAATACTTTCAACCTCGCTCAAGATATCAGCTGATGTCCTAAAAATTGTAATTCTTTCCGATCAATCTCACGCAATGGCTTTGGCTTTTAGGCTAGCAGACAGAGGCATGATCAAACATTTTATGGGCTTATAACCCTCACACAATGGCTTTTAGGTTAACAGACAGAGGCATGATCAGACAATTTATGGGCTTATAACCCTCGTTGCTCTCTTTGAATCTCTAAGTAGCTAAGACCTGCAGCCCCATGATTGAAGGACACTTTTTTTTTGTATGGCTTCCCAGACAGATAAACGGAGGCAGTTTTGTATATACAAGAGCCCGGACTGACAAACGAGATAAGCTCGTCAGGATCCTTCCATTGGGGAAAGCCTGGCTTCATAGGGTTAACAGATAATCCTTTCTTCTGGGAATGGACTTATCATGGCGGAAGATTAGGATTGGCTTCACTAGCGTCGTATCGTTGGCCAGTCGCTTCCAGCTGTATCATATATCTCGAGAAGTATTATCAAAATTTGCCATTGGATGGTGGGCATATATACAATGGGAATTGGGAGATGGTAGACAAGCACAGGTAGGTCTAGATGCTATAAAGTGCTTTGTTGGTATGCATTCGCTTTCAGTTGCCTCCTCTCAGCGATCCACGAGAAGGGCATTTCGACCTTTGCACATATCAGCTGCAGGAACGACTTAATCAATTCCCAACAGAAATGGAAACGGGCTACTGATATAGGATTTATGGGAAACCTGACAATTGAATGGGAAGTATATCTCACATGGTTGTATGATTCTGGTGCATGTATAGGCGTAGGTGAAGACCATCTGAGGTGGAAAGGCCCAAACAAGGAAGGACAACCAACCGTGAAAGATATATACAAAAGTCTTCTAATGACAGAAAACACTTTCCATTTCAAATCTTCGTTCAAAGATACATGGGGATAGGAAATTCCTAAAAAATTAATCTGTGAAGACCATCTGAGGTGAGGTGGAATGGCCCAAACAAGGAAGGACAACCAACAGTGAAAGATATATGAGTCTTCTAATGACAGAAAGCAATTTCCATTTCAAATCTTCGTTCAAAGATGAAGGGGTAGGAAATTCCTAAAAAATAATCTGTTTTGGATGGCTAGCTATCCACAAAAGAGTATTGACATGGGATCGTTTACAGGGGAGAGGATTTCAAGGACCGAGTATATGCCCCATGTGCAGAGTAAAAGCAGAGGAGGCAGATCATGTATTTATTGGATGTTCTTTCGCCGGGGAGGTATGGGCAGGAGTTATGGACATAATAAAGTTGGATGACCCGAGAACAACACAAACACTAAACAAGGATTTTCTTTTTTATCGGTTCAAGTCGCAACCTGTGTACCATTCTCTTCCTTTCTATTTCATATGCGTAATACAGGAATGCATGGATTTTTTTAGCAGAGGAGGCTGGTGGTTAAAGAGGCTATCTGGAAGGTAATTACATATTTTTCAGAAATAGGCCGTTAAGATAAAACAGGAAGATTATATATAAAAATATAAAAGACAATTTTCTTGGAAGATTTTTCGATGGGGTTCGTCAACAGAGAAGTGTGGTTGTGGAGTGGTCATCATTTTAGAACCGGGTCGATTCTAAAAGAGAGCATGGTTTCTAGAAACATACAGCAAAGCATGCCAGATTATAACATATGATCGCTGCTCTTCTATGTTTTTTAGTTTTCTTTTACAATGTTTTTTTTACATAAGCACTTGCAGGTTTGGGAAAAAATAGTTAATGTTACTCAGAAGCATGTTCAACTCTGGTTGAAGTGCTGAGTGATGAGTTTATCCGTTGGTTTAAAGATTGGACACTAAAAGCGAGAATGGCGGCGGTTTGGATTAAATTCTAGGCGTTGTAGATCGTGTATTGAAAGGAGAAAAGTTGATTCTCGCAATTCAATCTTCAAGTTAATTATGAAGGTGTGCTTTCTCACTCCCAGAAGCGGTTGTTTTCCTTCTTCTATCACAAGTTTCACCAATGGCTTAAGGCTCAAGCTACTATTGTCTTATATTTTGACATTGCAACTAAATAAAACCCCACCCAATGTAGGTGTAGAGGTGATTTATGGCACTGATAAATAATAGATACAACTTTCTCTTTGAGTCTTAGAGAAATCTCCAACAACCAAACAAAAATGTATACCTTGTTATAAAAGAATATCTATAATAAATTGTAAGAAGCTTGTGCACACTGCATCGTATTTTATAATAGTATAAGCCTTTGTACATTGTATAATAAAATAGTATTCATCACAACCTAGAGTGTTGATGGAAAAGTGAGATGTTGCAGGAAAATAAAATCATTCCAAGTATTCATCACAACCTAGAGTGAACGATGGAAAAGTGAAAAGTTGCAAGAAGCTTGCGCACAATGCATTATATCTAATAAAATATACAAGTCTTTGTGAACATATTATAATAAAGTAATAAGTATCATTAATATATGTTTTATAAAATAATGGATTTTAATTCATTTATATTTTAAAATTTTTTTTTTATTATATTGAATGGTAATAACGAAAAGTAAAAGGTTGCGGTAAGCTTATGCACAACACATTATATCTAAATAGCACAATCACGGTAATAACGTAAGTAAATGTGTTCAATAAAAGTTGAAGATATTATTTTACATCATTTATATTTCAATTGCTTTTTTATAAATTAAAATAATTAATTAATTTAGTATATTTTGTATATAATAAATTTTTTAATGTAATTAATAATATGATATTAAAATAAATAAAATATAAAATATAATTTAATTTAAAATATTCATAGAAATAACTTGATGTTTTTATTTTTATTTAAAATTAATTTTACTTTTTTACCATTATATAAACTTAAATTTTAATTAAAAATAAAATTCCAAAATTTAATAAACACACTAAAATAATTCATAAATATACTAAAATAATTCATAAAGGCCAAAAAAAACAAGCAGAACCCATTAAATATGAGGTGGAATTGGGTATGAAATGTCAAAAATTTTGGACTTATAAGACCATTATGCATTATACAGAAATTTGACTACTAATTCACTTCATTTTGAACATTTTTTTAGGTTCATTTCCACTATTTTAATAGTGGAAAAAGAGTCTGTTACCATTTCATTTTGTTTGATAATAGCATAGCTACAAAATTTGAAGGCAGATGAAATTTTCAAGGGTTTAGTAACCCTTATTTATTATTCTCATATAAATATTATATAATTACCCTACTAGAATTTGTATATCATAGTACTTATATTTAGATAGGGTTTAATAATCTCTCTATGGCTTGTTTAGGAAATTTAATTTTCGCGGAGGGGCAGAGGTCTTTGACTTTGGCGAAGCTACTTTAGAGCAGCTAGTTTTGACGCACCACGGAGTTGATTTCGCGTAGCTACCTTCGCCCACGACAAAGTTGATTTCGTGCAATTTCGTGCGAAGTGATTTCGTGCAGCCACCTTCGCAGAGGGCGAAGCTATTTCACAGACTTGGATTTGGCACAAAGACTTATGAATAATATTTACTCACCTCAAAAATGACAAAGTAGGTTTGGAGCAACACAATAAAAACTTAGTATTATATTTTAAAACATGAAAATACATTCACATGAGTTGATTTCGCGTAGCTATCTTCCCCCACGGCGAAGCTATTTCACAGACTTGGATTTGGAGCAGAGACTTATGAATAATATTTACTCAAGTCAAAAATGACAAAGTAGGTTTGGAGCAACACAATAAAAACTTAGTATTATATTCTAAAACATGAAAATACATTCGCATGAGCTGTTGCTCATTCACCAAGTAAAAACAAAGGTTTTATGGTGATTTACACTTACGTGGAATAACACACAGCAAAACACAGTAACTGTTGCTTTCAGGTGCCCACCAATTTTTGCTCCACCATTTTCTCTTGCGCTCTCTTTCTCTCCAACTCTCTTACTCTCTAACATATCAAAATGAATTTTTTACATTTCATATATAACTCAACATACAATTTTACATTTAATTCATGACAGAGCGAAATTAATATGATGTTGTTGTTGAGTGTGACCATAATGGCGAAATTAATATGATGTTGTTGTTGAGTGTGATCATAATGGCTCAGGTGTTTCTCGAGTATGGGCAATAGGCGCTTAATAAATTCTTGCCCATATCTATTTACCAAAGTACATTAACTGCTTTAAATTCCTTGCTGCATTTCCGAATGGTTCACGTCTGGCTTCAGTCCTTCAATTTTCAAACAAAGACGCATCCTACAAAAATACGTCTGACAAGTATCGCTGCTATCAGGCTGTTTATTGCGGTGGTTGGGATTATTATTTCCAACACTCCCCCTTAATCACAATCGTTGCCATTGACAATTTCCAAATAGTTTCTGAGATAAACAAAACTTTCACATGCCAATGGCTCTGTGAAAATATCAGCAAATTGTTCCTGTGACATGCAGCGTTGCAACACAATTTCATCATTGTTAATCAACTCTCTAATAAAATGATATTTAGCATCAATATACTTGGTCCTCTTGTGGAAGACTGAATTCTTTGACAATGCAATCGTTGAGGTGTTGTCGCAGAAAATAGTTGTCGCGCCCTCTTGGTCGTGACAAGGATCCCTCAACATCCTTCTCATCCAAACTGCCTGACACGCTACCACTGTTGCTGTGACATATTCAGCTTCTATGTTGACAGTGACACTATTAGCTACTTCTTGGAGGCCCATGAAATGGCTCCGGAACCCAAATGAAAAACATATCCTGACGTGCTCTTTCTGTCATCGACACTGCCTGCCCAATCACTATCAGTGTAACCAACCAGCCTAAAATAACTTGTTTTTGTGTACAAAACTCCATATTGTTTTGTCCCATTGACATACCTCATAATCCTTTTCATTGCTTGCCAATGTGTCTCCTTGGGTGTCTCCATGAAACTTGACACCAAACTTACTGCATACATTATATCAGGCCTAGTGGTAGTCAAATACATCAAGTTGCCTATCATGCTTTTGTATAATGTCGAATTGACATTGCTATTGCAATCTTCTTTGCTCAAATTCAACCTATGACAGTTGGAATTGGTGCGAACTTGCTATTATGCATTTTAAACCTCTCCAAAATTTCTGCCACATACTTTTCTTGAGAAATAAAAATTTCATTTTCTGTTTGCTTCACTTCTATGCCCAAAAAATATCTTAACAATCCTAAGTTAGTCATTTCAAATTCACTCTTCATGACTTGTTTGAAATCAACGACGAGGAAATCATCACTGCGTGTAAAAATCAAATCATCTACATATAAGACGAAAATGAGAATCTTACCTTCGGTCTCTTTGATGTAGAGAGTAGGCTCACCATCACATTTGTCGAAACCATTATCCAACAAGTAAGCATCTATCGTGTTGTACCATGCGCGCAATACTTGCTTCAACCCATAAAGAGCTTTCCTCAATCGATATACTTTGTCTTCTTGGCCTTCAATCTCATAACCAGGCAGTTGCGCAACATACACTTCCTCTTTCAGCACTCCATTCAAGAACGTTTATTTTATGTCCATTTGATAAACTCTCCATTTGTCTTGCGCGACAATTGCCACAACTGTGCGCACTGTCTCCATCTGCGCGACTGGCACAAACATCTTCGTGTAATCTCTTCCATGCGCTTGTATCCTTTGACAACTAGCCTTGCTTTGTGCCTTTCAATCTTTCCCTCAATGTTGCTTTTGGTATTATAGACTCACTTCACTCCAATAACATGTTTTCCTTTCAGAAAACTCACTAACTCCCATGTGTCATTCCTTTTTATTGCTTCTATTTCTTCCTCCATTGCCACAACCCATTTTTCTTCTTTGACTGCATCTTCAAAGTGGATTGGGTCATCTACATGACAAAATAATGCAAATAAGGAATTCAGACCTGCGCCACTATCAACTTCATCTTGCTCATAAATTTCATTTAAATTTATGAACTTTGGTCTTCTTGTGCTTGCTGAAGATGGGCTTGAAATGTCACTTGGTGTCACGCTTCATGTTGTGCTTGGAGAAGCACTTGCTTGGCTGCGCGAAACTGTCTTATTATTTGTTTATGGTGTTGCTTGTTGCCTGCTTTGCTGTGCTTGAATAGGAGTAAAGGGGGTCACTGTTGAGGAATTACTTGTTGTTTTTAGTTCCTCTTTGTCCTCATGTGGTATGCATGCTTTGACATTGACTATCTTTTCTAAACTTCCATCCCATGCTTCCTCTTCTATAAACTGCACATCTCTGTTGATTATGACTTTCTTGGTTAATGGATTGTAGAGTTTGTATGCCTTGGATTCATCACTATATCCAACAAATATGCATTTCTCCCTCTTGTTGTCCAACTTCTTCCTCAACTCATCCGGGACATGTGCATAAGCCACACATCCAAAAACTCTCATGTGAGTGACACTATGTTTTCTTCCACTCTGTGCCTCTTCAGGAACTATGTTTTGGACGTTTTTGGTTGGACATCTGTTCAAGATATATGTTGCACAAACGACAGCTTTAGCCCAATAGTCATTTGGCAAATGCTTTTCCTTCAACATACTCATTGCCATCTCCATAATGGTCCTATTCGTCCTTTCTGCCACACCATTTTGCTGCGGTGTATATCTTGTTGTAAATTGCTTGTGAATTCCATGCTCCCTACAAAATCGAAGGAAGTCATTTGAGATATATTCTCCACCTCTGTTAGTTCTGAGGACTTTGATGGAATGTCCGCTTTGCTTCTCAACAAGAGCTTTGTATTGTTGAAAGCTCTCAAACACTTCACTTTTCTGTTTTAGGAGAAAGACCCATGTCTTCCTTGTGTAGTCATCTATGAAGGTCAATACATAGTGACTGCGAACAATTGATGGTGTTTGCATTGGTCCACATAAATCTGACTGGACAATCTCCAAAGGTGCCTTTGCCCTCACTGACTTTCCTACTGGAAATGTCTCTCTATGTTGCTTGCCCAAGATACATCCTTCACATATGCTATCTAGTTTTTCTTTGAGTGGTAAACACTTCACCATGTCTTTCCTATGTAGCAAATTCAAATCTCAAAAATTGAGATGTTCAAATCTCAAGTGCCATAACCAGTTTTCATCTTTTACCTCTGCTTGAAAGTTTACTTGTGTGACAACTACTTCTTTTCTTCCATCTTCTTGTGAATTCATAAATAGTTGTGCTTGTGCACCTTCTTTCTGCAAATCTGATATTATTTTTAGGGGAAACATTCTATTGTTTGTCATTTGAACCTTTGCAATTAGCTGTCAGCTTGGAGGCCTATCCAGAATTGTGCACATTTCATTTTTGAGGAAGACATTGTAGCCTTTCTGCATGAGCTATCCAACACTCATGAGATTATGTTTCAGACCGGGGACAAAGTAAACATATGAGATATATTTCTTTTCCCCCTTATTTTTTAGGATATTAACTCTTCATTTTCCCATGACAGAGACTTTTTTATTAGTCCCTAATGTCACTTCAGATTTCACACTTTCATCTAGATCAGAAATCATTTCTATGTTTCCTACCATGTTGTTGCTACACCCTGAATCTAGATACCATATATCACTCTGTTTTTCTTGTGCTACATTACAAGCTAAAAACATGCTATCATGGTTCTGATTTTCTCTTGTGAAATTTACACTTGGTTTGTTACTAATGTCATATTGCTTCTTTCTACATTCATTTGCATAATGACCATACTTCTTATAGTAATGACATTGAACTTGAGATTTATCATACCTCTGACTTGTGCTTGATTTTGGCTTGGGACTTGACTTGGATTTTGATTGTTGCCTCTTCCATTTGAGCTTGAAGGGTTGCTTCTTCCACCTTTATGTGGGCTTCTTCCTCTTCCTCTAGCATATGATCTTCCTCTGCCTCGACCTTGACCAAATGATACTTGTGTTTTGAAGGCATGCTCCAATGAGGAGCTTGCTGCTCTATTCAGTATATGTTCATAAGAAATCAGTGATGCATTAAGCTCATCCACTGAGAACTGTGAGAGATCCTTTGTCTCTTCTATGGCCACAACAATGGCCTCAAACCTTGCTAGCAAACTTCTCAAAACTTTCTCAACTATTCTTCTTTCTTCAAGTGTCTCACCATGAGACTTGATTTGAGTAACCAGCGCACTTACATGTGTAAAAAACGAGTCTATATTCTCAAACTCTTTCATACAAAGTGTTTCAAAATCTCTCCTCAACATTTGCAGCTTTGTTGTCTTGACTTTTGCCATACCTTGGTAGGCTATCTGGAGGGTGTCCCATGCTTGCTTGGACTTTGTTGCTGCTGCAACTCTTGGGAAAATACTTTGATGAACTGCTTGGAAAATATAAAGCAGGGCTTTTGAATCATTCTTCCTGTTGTCCCTTAACAAATCTTTTTCTTGTTGAGATAAGGGATTGTATGCTACTGCATTTGCTGGTTCTTGAAAAGCATTCTTCACCAAATCCCAAATGTCTTGAGAAGAAAACAAGGTCTTCATTGTCATAGCCCAATAATCATAATTTTTGACATTAAACCGAGGTATTTAAGGATTAGTCAAGCTTGTGCTTGATGTTGCCATTTCTGAGTGAGAAGAAAACAAGGCCTTCATTGTAATAGCCCAATAATCATAATTTTTGCCATTAAACTGAGGTATTTGAGGATTAGTAAAGCTTGTGCTTGATGTTGCCATTTCTGAGCATAAAAAAAACTTTCCACCTGCTGGTACATATGCTAAAAAATAATCCGCACTCAACAATTTTCGCTCTTAGTAAAAACACTTGTTTTTACACTAACAGAGTTTAACCCACTCTGATATGTTAGAAATATTTAGGAAATTTAATTTTCACGGAGGGGCAAAGGTCTTTGACTTTCGCGAAGTTACTTTCGGGCAGCTACTGATTTCGTGCAGCTACCTTTGCGCACCGCCAAGCTATTTCACAGACTTGGATATTTCACAAACTTGGATTTTGCGCACCGCGGAAATATTTCACGAATAATATTTACTCACGGCAAAAATGACAAAGTAGGTTTCCAGCAACATAATAAAAACTTAGTATTATATTCTAAGACATGAAAATAAATTCACATGAGGCTTCGGCTCATTCACCAAGTAAAAACAAAGGTTTTATGGTGATTTACACTTACGTGGAATAACACACAGTAGTAATTGTTGTTTTCACGCGCCCACCAAAATTTGCTCCACTATTTTCTCCTCAAAGACTTGCGCTCTCTTTTTCTCCAACTCTCTTACTCTGTAACATATCAAAATGAATTTTTTACATTCATATTTAACTCAACATGCAATTTTACATTTAATTCATGACAAAGAGAAATTAATATGATGTTGTTGTTAAGTGTGATCAGAATGGCAAGTGTTTCTAGAGTGTGGGCAAGTGTGGGCAATAGGCGCTTAATAAATTCTTGCCCATATCTATTTACCAAAGTACATTAACTGCAATTGTTCATGTCTGGCTTCAGTCCTTCTATCTTCAAACCAACCTGCAAAAATAATAAGTCTAACTAGCATGGGTGTTGTCAAGCTGTTTATTGCAATGGTTAAGATTATTATTTCCAACCTGGCTATTGTATCACGTTATTATTCATCTTTCTCAATAACCCATTTCGAATATAACTTCTTTATTAAATATGTGCATGGTTCCTTGGTTTGTTCTTACTATAATTATTGGTTTGAAGCTCCTCTAACCTTGGTTTTCAATTACTAATTTTGATTTGTGACTTTAGTCATTTTCAAAGTTTATTCATGTTTAGGTTTTAACGGTGACATTATCATTTTCTTTCTTTAGAGAGAATTTGTTAGACTCAGTCTTCATTCCCATGTAGCCTTGTTATGTTATGTATTTAGACAGTTGTGTATTTCTTAGTTTATCAAAGTTTAATTTTTTATTGTTCTTTTATGGGTTTAACACTGGTTAGAAATAATATCCCTCATTTTGTATACATTCACTTTGACTTTTGCATCTTCATCTCAAGTAATTTTACTAATATTCTACCAGTGCATGTTCCTTAAACTACTAAACTCTTCTCCATACTTTTCTATGTAGTTCGTTCACTAATTCTATCTATTATAAGTACGAGTTCAAAATTCACTCATAGCATTTCCATATAAGCATTCTCAAGTTGGGTGTGGTTCTACTTCAACTTACTCGTCTTATTCGCCAAAGTCGGAGATTTCCAACTTTTGGTCTCTTCCTCTGCATGGACGTGATACTTCTCTAAGAAGACTAATCCCCTAATTTTATGCCCTTGGAGTTGTGTAGTAGTTTTTTTCTTTTATGCCTCCGAAACTAAATTATATATAAACAAGCCATGCACCTCTTGTGTATTAAAATGTTAATTTTTTTAATGAACAAAACTTCTCTAGTTATGTTTAGTATCTTTTCCCTGTAATTTCTTTTAAAGTCAAAACTGCCTCTTTCTAGATTTTCTCTTCATAAAATGGTGTTATAGGATGAGACTCTGGATATTGTATTTTGACCAAACACTTTCATAATGTTATGCAAATAAGTACTCTTGTATTTTCCTTCCTATGTTTTTATATCTAGTTATTTTGTCCACAAAATCAACTAGCGTTATAGGTTTATATAGTTTTTAATATAATTTTATTGTATTCACGTTCTTTTCAAGAAGAGGATTTACTATGGTTTGTATTCTTCGGTTTATTTTTTAAGAAAATATGTTTAGAATAACTCTATATAGTTTTTAATATGATTTTATTTTATTCACGTTATTCTCTAGAAGAGGATTTACTATGGCTTTTATCCTTTTATTTATTTATTTTTAAGAAAATAGGTTTAGAATTTCTTGTTCTATTATTTTAAAGTTTATTTCTTTCTCATATATAACAAAATATATTTGTATATAGCATACTTCACTTTACTACATATACTCTTATATGTTTTGTTATTTTTGTTTGTAATCAATTATTGTTAATTATATTTCCTTTTTCTATACAGCATTATACATATGCATCCACACTATTTATCTTTTTTTATTCAATATCTTATTTAAAAGTAGAATAAACATAACACTTTTATTTGTAATAGAAAAGATTCTTCTATTGAAATACTATAAAAAGAAAATAATTAGCACTATATTTATCAATAACATTTACTACTTCTATTTTTCTCTTTGATTTACAATACTAATTTCTCTCAACAATATTTAAACATACATTTTCTTCAATCAATCTTTATCTATTTATTGTTCTAATGGTATATAGCTATGTTACACACAACTGTAAAATAATAATATCATTTTAAATCAACTAACTATATCTAAAAATGTTTATGAGGAAAGAATACCAACTTAAAACAAAATTTTGGAAAATTAGTAATCAAGTACTTGGCTCCTCCCAACCTTGACAGTGCAACCAATGCCCCCTCCAGCGTACTAGGCCTACAATTTCTTTTTGCCTCTATTTCATGCTACTCTTTAGTCTCTTCTAGTCTCATAATTAGACAAAAGCAAGTAAAACAGAAGATTGTATCAATTCCCATCTACCACTGTTTTGGTGGTTAATAACTTCATCCACCTCACAAACAGGTGGCAAGTAGTTATCAACTCATTAATGAACTTATGTTTCTCACTCCTAAAGAAAACTCCCTATCTTTTAGGGAAACAATTAATTGGCCAATAACATAATTCCCTGATTAAATCTAATCATCCAAATTGGATGGTTAGGACTTATTGGTTGGTAATAAATATTCCACAATAATTTGTGGTTTTTCCACTATCTTGAGTCTAGGATAGAATCTTAGAATCTTTGATTTTACCAAACCAAGAATCACAATGATACTACTCTGCATAGTAGAATACAAACATCAGTAAATCTACTAGTGCACAAAATATGGAAAAAAAATTACAATTTTCAACCCAACTTTGTTATATTAATCAACATATAATACAATAGTATAGGGCTCTCATACCAGGGATGATGGCTCTCATACATCCACTGATACAAGACACAAAACTATGGCTTGGTGTCAGTCCATCGACAACCAATCTACCCATACAAGATACACTGACCATCTAGCTGATGTAGCATGCTCTCTCATCTCATCTCGGTCATACCCTATACCTACCTGGTCTTACGACTATCAATTTGTAACTCCTTCCTCTATCAATGCTCCAAGTCCATATAGCCATTGAACCTTGGCTATCAATATTCTCTCTAGTTGTGCCTTAGTTCATCAAGGGCACAACACATAGAGACTCCTGTCGAGTTGTTCACAACTTTGTTTGTGAACAACTCTCAATCTGCCCACTGTTGCTCCTCAGATACTCAAGGACATCATCCCACTATGGTCTTCCTGTGATGCTCTAATGAAGACCAACATAGGGCATGGAGGGACGCCACCTATCAATACGAGATTTACATCTCCCATAGTGAACACTGGCTAAGAGGATTTCCCATCATCTGATATAAAAGTCGTTCTCCACACAAAAGTCTAGGGCTACTCAATTTCTCCTTTGGTTCACCAACCCTTGAGCTCAACAACTACCACTCTAACAACCATCTAGGTCCATGAAGATGGTGCACAATGGGTTCCAACGTGGGCACTATTACATTGTCCTCTAGTAGATCATAAATTCCCAATCCACGTTCACACTTTGCCCACTCTCACGCTTCCCTCCAACAAACCACGAGTGTCAAATCCCCATTGTAGCATTTTCCTCTAGTTAGGGCATACAAACACCTAGGAAACCCCTCCACTCGGTTGCCAACAAAATTATCCTAGGACGCCCATTCACCTACAAGTTAAATCAACTCAAGAGGACAAACATACTTGATCTGCAACCTTCTACTGCTCCTATTAACATGACAAATAAGATGCTGATGTGGCTGCTCCTTAGGGTGTACTTTTGCAAAATATGCCCACTGGTTAGGGCTTACAATATGTCATGTCAACCCTACCTCTTAGCTCCTACAATCCTTCAATTATGTCCATCCATCTAATCCAAATAGGATCTAACACTTGGCAACACAAAGGAGAAATCACATACCTTGCATGTTGTTGTCCATAGACTGAGGTTTGATCACTGGTTAGGGCGCACCAGTAGCTTACACTAGCCCACCATTTATTATCAAAACCTCACCAAACACATCGGCCTCATTATATCTTCAAGCCTCTACCACTCATTTTTTTCCAAGCTCCTACATCACCTTATTTATTCTTGTTTATCCCTCTAAATAGTCACTATATGTTTGTATCTTAGACACCATAGAAATGTGAACTTATTGGCATGTTCTAACAAGAGAAACCATGTCAAGCTAGCCCAAAACAACTCTTAACAAATTTGGCTTGCCTCCTTGGAAGTGTTGATCCTATACGCTGAAGATTGGGCTAGGTACCAGCCCCTAATCAAGCCTCGCGACTCCCTGTCCTCACTGTATAGGACTGTGGCCTTTCTTCCAGTAGTATGCTCATAAAACACTCCAAAACCATGCCAAAATAGACCACAAACATACCTCACCTACTCGGCCCTACTGTTAGACAAACTCGGCTTCCAAATAGTCTTGGAAGAGGCACCAAACCACATCCTTTCCTTCTTTGTTTGGTTTCTCCTGGTCAACGTGCTCCCTTGTTGCCTTATGTTGCACCTTGGATGTTCTTCTATGGCTCCACAGATGAGCTATATTTATACTCACTCATGTGGCTCCAAAGTCTACCCTTTAGGACTTGAACAACTATCATTAAACCTTCTTAACACTAGGCTGACTTGACCAACACATGTGCAAACCCATACTCTAACTTAAAAAATTCATAACTTCATTTCTACAACTCAGAATCAGATGATTTTCGATGCATCAAAATCATATCGATGTGTAATATCATATTCATCCATCACATGTTGAAATATATCCATAGTTTTTCCCAAACATCGATGGGTGAAAAACCCCAAGATTGGGTTTCAAGCCCACAAGGGCATTTCTAGAGCTCCATCGTCTAAACCCTCGATCCTTCAGGCTTGGAGTACCTACCAAGCTACAAAAATCAAAACTCCCTCTTATTGAGGTAGGTACTTCCAAGACTAGGAAGTCACCATCATCATCTGGTGACACTAGTGCATCTGGCGTCCATCACTACAGCATACCTTGTAGAATGAACTTGACAACCTCGATATTGCCTTTGCCTCATCACATCAGAACCTAAAGATCCCAAACCTCCATAAGATTACTCCCTTTGAGGCTAGACTCCTTCTGAGCCTACACGATCTTCATTGGCTCAGTCCTGCAAGCACTCATCCTCCTGGATCAAATACCACCCATACAAATCCCTCCAATATCAGATATGCAACATCACGATCCAATGAAGACTATAACCTTCTAACCTCTAGTCCATCACATGAAGCCATCTTGATCAACCTAATTTCATCCATGCCAAGGAAACCCTAGAGTTGTCCCAACCATTCATGACAAGGCAAAAGAAGCCCACGATCTACAAACACATAACATATTGAAGTGTACCGGGTTCATCACCGATCCACCAGAACTCCCAGCCCATCTTGCCATGTAACCTGTCAAGACCACATCTCCATGTCTTCAACTGAACCCTTTGCTCCATGATCTATACACCCATAACTCCATCTGAGTTGCTTCATTGTGCACATGCTAATTCATTGTCCCTCAAAGTAGCTCAGATATCCTATGATACCATGTCTTTTTTCCATGATCTTGGGTCTATGATAGAATCTTGGAATCCCTAATGCTACCAAACCAAGAATCACAATGATACCACTTTGCACAGTGGAATAAAAATAGCAATAAATCTACTAGTGCAAAAAATATGGATAAATTTTTACAGTTTTCAACCCAACTTTGTTATATTAACCAACTTATAATACAATAGTCTAGGGCTACCAAACCAAGAATCACAATGATACTACTTTGCATGGCGAAATATAAATAGCAGTAAATCCACTAGTGCACATAATATGGACAAATTTTTACTGTTTTCAACCCAACTTTGTTATATTAATCAAATTATAATACAATAGTCTAGGGCTCCCATACTAGGGATAATGGCCCTCATACATCCACCAATACAAGACACAAAACTAGGGCTTGGTGTCAGTCCATCATCTTCCCACACAAGATACACTGACCATCTGGCTGATGTAGCATGCTCTCTCAACTCCTGTTAGTCATACCATGTACTTGCCCAGTCCTGTGGCTCTCGATCTGTAGCTCCTACCTCTATCAATGGTCCAAGTCGATCAGGTCACTGAACCTTGGTTGTCAATCTACCCTTTAGTTGTGCCTTAGTCCGTCAAGGGCATAACACATCGAGACTCTTGTCGAGTTGTTCAAAGCTCCATTTGTGAACAACTCTTAATCTTCCCACTACTATTCCTCATCTACTCAAGGACTTCATCCTAGTATGGTATTCTTGTGATGCTCGAATGAAGACCAACATAGGGCACGAAGGGCTGCCACCTATCACTACAAGATGTCCATCTCCCATAATGAACACATGATCGGAGGACTGCCCATCATCTGTTGTAGAGGTCCTTCTCCACACACAATTTTAGGGCTTCTCAACTACTCCTTTGGTTCGTCAACCCTTGAGCTCAACAACAACCACTCTAGCAACCATCTAGGTCCATTAAAATGGTGCACACCGAACTCCAACTTGGGCACTATCACACTGTCCTCCAACAGAGCATAAATTCCCAAACCACATTCACACTTGGCCCACTCTCATGATGCCCTCCAACAGACCATGAGTGTCCAATCCTCATTGTAGCATCTACCTCTAATTAGGGCATCTAAACACCTAGGAAACCCCTCCACTTGGCTGCCAACGTACTTCTCCTAGGACACCCATTCACCTGCAAGGTACATCAACTCAAGAGGAAAACCATACTTTATTTGCAACCTTTTGTTGCTCCTATTGACATGATAGATAAGTTACTGATGTGAATGCTCCTTAGGGTGTACTTATGCAGAATATGCCCACTGGTTAGGGCTTCCAATGCCATGTAAGCCCTACCTCTTCGCTCCTACAATCCTTCAATTATGTCGATCCAACTAATCCAACTAGGATCTGGTTCACAAGAAAGCCAGATGTAGTTCCAAAACCTGTAATTATATTGAAGATCACCCGCCATTCAGAAGGATCAGATTTTCCTATTGTGAGGAGATCATCTGCAAACATTAAATGTGAAAGAAATACCTTGTTTCTAATTCTGCAGTCAATCATTTTTCCATGTTCTCAAGCATTTGTTAATTTTCTAGACATGTTATACAATTGTGATGAGAAATAGAAGAGGATACAAAGTGCAACCTTGTCTAAGTCCTCTGGATATTTGGAATAATTAAGTGGGAGAGTCGTTTATCAGGATTGCTAGGGAGGTCGTCTTAATGAAAGCTTTAATCCAATTTATCAATACATACCCCATACCAATTTTGTGCATAATCATCCACAATAGTTCCCAGTAAATGCAATCAAAATCCCTGGAGAGGTCAATTTTCATGAGGCAGGCATCAAGGTTGCATGTTTTGATAGAGTGTATACTTTCCTCTGTGGATTCCATAGCGTCATGGATCTGTCGGTTCTCCAGGAAGCCGAATTGTTCAGCTGAAATGTGTTTTGACAAAAAAGGTTTGATCATGTTTGCAATTATTTTGGAGATCAATTTGTATACTGTGTTACACAAATAAATAGGGTGGTAATCGGAGAATGAGACTCATTGAGCGACCTTTGGAATAAGGGTTATGAAAGTTGCGTTTGTGGCGCCAAAGACCCAACCAAGAGAGTGTGATTCCTCCACCATCTTAGTTGATCTGAATTTAAACAGGAACACAACAAATTACAGAGAACCATAAATACAGAGATGCAATAGAAATAATATTTCATTTCATTAATGTAAAACACTGAAATATGCTTCCAAACAAAAATGGAAATAAACTAGCTCGGGCGATGGTAGCTTATCTCTGAGAAGAGATGTGGCGACTACATGCCTCTGAACTGTGTTATAATGAGGCTCAAAGGCCTATTTATTGTTGAGAAACAATGGAAAATCCTAAACATCCAAAAAGCTAACCCTAGGAGATGAAGCACCAAACTATGGGCCCCGTTTGGGTAAATTGGTACATCAACTTCCCGGGGTTGTAACTTTGGCATGCGATCTCCGTTTGATGTGCACAATACCTCGTTAGAAATATCTATCTGAGGACTACAACTTTGAGTGAGAAACATGGGCCTGCAACCCATGTTGCTCCCTTTTTTCCCAAAAAACGTCGTTTAGGGCCTCAAAACAGCTCCGGAAGTTCAAGACCCAAAAAACTGCCAAAAATAGTACATTGTGCTACAAATAAGGAAACTAAAAAATTGAAAGAGACAGTTGCGAGGGTCCAAGTGGGATATGTGGGTGGCCACCAACATCAACCTAGATCATTCCTACCCCCTTAGGAAGTAATGATCCCCATTGCATTGAGTGTCTCCATGAGATGGGGAAACTTCTGTTGAACTTGGTCCCTAGTGAGTTGTTCTGCAATCTCTGATATGTCCAATAATGGTGGGAAGCATGGTCGAGGGTGGTCCACACTGAACACTCGGTGCAAGCCAAGGAATGGGGGAATGCTGTGATCCAAAGCATTGTTTCCCATAGCCTTGGTAATGGTGTAAGGACCATGTCAGAGTGGTTTGAGCTTTCGATGGGCTCTGGTAAGGTGTTCTTTCTGCAAATGCAACCAAAATTTTTCATCCACCTGAAACTTGCATGGCACCCGATGCTGATCATGTTGCTGCTTGTACTTGGAATTTTCCACAATAGAACAATGATATATCGACCTATTGGGTAGAGGTGCTCCGAGATTCAAATCAAACAAATGCTTGACCTGACAGTGCAATGGTACCCCTATGGATGAGGAGAATATGTTCGTGTATTCTTTCATGACCGCATCCCCTTGATTCTGCTGCGCGGAGGAACCCTTTCCGAGGACCATGGATGTGGCTATGATCTTCCCCTTATTTTGAGAGCGAACCAAAAAGAAAATAAATTTCCTAGTCTGGGAGATGATCTCACTGCCTTTCTTAGCAGAGATCAAAGAAGTGGTGGTAGGTGGGGCTACCTCCAGTATCCTATATAATGTATTACCCAAAGAAATAATAATAGCGTGAGGCCTTGACTCATACATAGCATGTCACTTCCATAAGTATGGTTGGCCTAATAATACATGGCAAATTTCAAGAGGAGCAACATCACACAATACCTCATCTGTGAAGGGCTTGATGTTGTAAGGAAGGCGGCACTACTGGTGGACTCAGAGATCTCGTCCCTGGTGAAGCCACCTGATACTGTACGACTGCAGGTGTGGTGTAATCGGTAGGCCCAACTGCTTCACAACCTCTACTGAAATGAGGTTCTTTTGGCTCCCACTGTCAATAATGAATTGCAACGGCGAACCCTTCACCCACATCTGTGAGTGGAAAAGACGCTCCCCCTATTCTGGATCTTCGGGCTCATTCTTCTAGATATTAGCGGTGGCAACAGTGGTGCTGGGCTCTGGATCAATGATCTACTTTCCTTTGTCATTCCTCTTGTCGGGTTTTGACTTAGGGTCAGAACATGCATCTGATTTTGAAGCCTTCAACTCGACCACCAGGGACTACTTGGTCTGACACTCACTTGTGTTGTGAGTGGGGCTCTTATGAAACTCACACCACTTTCCTGTGTCCTTCTTTGACTTCGTGGTGTTGTTATTTTCTTGTGGCTTTGACGGGTTGTCTTGGGTCACACCGTCTTGAATTTGTCCTTCGTTCTGCAGTTTGGGGAAGCCTTTCCCTTGCTTTAGATTCACAGATCCAAAGTCTCTCTTCTTTTGTTTAAACTTCTGCTCGATCTCGATATCGTATCGGTACGTCGTGCCAAGCGAGCAGATGTCCAGGAACCCCATCTCATCCTAGATGTAGTTGTGAGTATTTGAGTACAAAATTTCTCTTAGAATCCTTGATACCCAACTTCGTACGAAGGGTATGAAAAACATTGGTAAACTCCAACACATCTTGGTCCCTTCCCTGTCACAGCATTGTCCACTTGATATATTTATCCTCATAGCGCCCGACAGGGTAGTACTGCTCCTTGATGGTGTCCCGGAATGAGTTCCAAGTGGGTGCGGCTGAAAACAGTGAGTTAGTACTTTCATCCTTCTGCTCACAGTAGGTTTCCCACCAATCCTTGACGTGGGGGACTACTTTAAGAAGTGCAAAAGGGATCTTTTCCTGGTTGGAAAAATAATGATCGGAAAAATATCCTTCTAGCAGATTTAACCATTTATCTATAGCGTCTACATCTATCTGACCCTCAAATATGGGAATGTCAAAGTTAACTTGTACCTTAAAGGGTGTGGCGCTCCCAGAGTAGCTGCCGGAAGTAGATGCGTCACCCTTGGGTAGTCGCTGAAGGACATGGGAAAATTTGTCCATCATCGTGTTCCTTTGTCACTTGAGGGCTTCTTCGAGCAATATTTTGATAGGATCTCCTACCCCTAGTCTTTCTTTTGATCCACCATGGGAGGTCGTCGAGATTTGCGAGGCTGGTCTTGCAAAGGTTCGACCAGTTCAAGCCCTAATTCCTTATATCCCGACCTCGTTGGGGACATGCAAATAAAAATAGAGAAAGAGCAGACTGCTCTAATACCACTGATCCGGATTTAAATAGGAATGCAACAAATTACAGAGATAACCATAAATACAGAGATGCAGTAGAAATAATACTTCATTTCATTAATGTAAAACACTGAAATATGCTTACAAACAAAAATGGAAATAAACTAGCTCGGGCAATGGTAGCTTATCTCTAAGAAGATATGTGGCAGCTACATGCCTCTGAACTGTGATAAAATGAGGCTCAAAGGCCTATTTATTGTTGAGAAACAATGGAAAACCCTAAACATCCAAAAACCTAACCCTAGGAGATGAAGCGCCAAACTATGGGCCCCGTTTAGGTAAATTGGCACATCAACTTCCCGGGGTCGTAACTTTGGCATACGATCTCCATTTGATGCGCACAATACCTCACTAGAAAGATCTATCCAAGGACTACAACTTTTGAATGTGCAACATTAGTCCTTGGTTTTCCCAAAAAACGTCGTTTAGGGCCACAAAATGGCTCCAGAAGTTCAAGACCCAAAAAACTGCCAAAAATAGTACATTGTGCTACAAATAAGGAAACTGAAAAACTGATAGAGACAGTTGTGGGGGTCTAAGTGGGATAGGTGGGTGGCCACCAACATTCACCTGGATCATCAGTGAGCTCGATTATCATAACCTCATGGAAATGGATGAGAAGTTCCATTGTCCAATTGTCCAGTCTGGGACTTTTTTCATGTGTCGTTTCCTTTATGATGTTGAGGACTTCTTCTTGTGTGACTGGGCGTTCCATATACCCGGAGTCTTCCATGCTGGGTGTGAAAGTGAAGAGGTCACATATTTCCATCTATTTGATGAAAGAGGCATCTTTCCTCAAACATAAATTTATGTTGATGTCTCGTAGCCTCCCTTTTGATTTCTTGTTATGAGATGAGATTTCCACATGTTTCAGATATGATGTTCCATATACAATTTTTTTTTGTCTCATCTTGACCTGTTGGTGAAAGAATTTAGTGTTCTTGTCACCCTCCTCAACCCACATTTGTCTGTTTTTTTGTTGCAATTCTTCTAATTGTCTTTTTAATATATGCAATCTTCAAATTTCCAATTTAAGAATCTCTTGCTTTCTCTATTTAGTGAAGAATTCATGGTCAGATGGGTCTTCTAGGCTCTTGATATGTTTCTCAATCCCCAGTAATTCCCTGTTCATGTCCCTTTTTTTTCCTTCTTTCCCATTCTCAAAATCTTACTTTGTGGGCTCTCATTTTGTCATTTAGCATGTCCATTTTCTGAGAGCCCTAGTCCCCAAATGGCATCTTCCAAAAATTCTGAACCAGATCAATGAAATCTGACTCTTTTAACCAGAAGTGGTTAAATTTGAAAGGTCGTGCTTTTGAATGCAATTCCCCATTCCATTCCAACATAATTGGGAAATGACCAGATATTTTGATAGGAAGAATCTTGGAGTTGAGTTCCTTAAGGCAGTTGGCAGTGGATTTGTTTACATAGAATCTATCTAGGCATTTTGTTATACCCTATTACCCCCAATGCCCATTTTTCCATGTGGGATCAACTGGGATTAGTTTGATGTCTCAGAGCTTATTCTAGCTGAATATATCCTTGAAGAAATTCCGCATCTTGTCAGGTATGTAGTGTGAGCCCCCGATCTCAAAGATGTCTGTGGAGAAATTAAAATCAGTTGCCATGATCAGTGAATCGAGCTCCAAGAGATCGAGTTGTGTTGCATTTGACCATAATTCCTTTCTGTTAGTATATGGAAAATATACATTTATTAGCCTGAGTCGAGTTTTAGATCCCATGCCTCCTCCCGTAATTATTAAACCTTTAGATGTGCTAAATGCTTTGAAGTTGTAATTTGTTGTATTCCACATCGTCGCTAGACCCCCAGATAGACCAGAGGCACTAATTGCACATACATTCCAGATTGTATATTTTTGTAGAATATAACCCCACGTCTTGTCTTTTGTAGTCATGGTTTCTTGAATCAACACAATTTCAGGATTATGAAAGTTTATTAGACTTTTCAAGGATCGTCTTTTTTGGGCTGATCCCAATCCCCTTACATTTATAGACATAATGGACA
>APFE031512617.1:58168-68470 GCA_000404065.3 Pinus taeda
TTAAAATAAAAATAAAATAAAAATCAACTATTAGTTTAATTAATTTTTATAAATTACTAATAGTTATTTTTAAGCTCCACATTTATGATAACCCATGGTATTGACCCATGGTATTCATGTGAGCATAGACTATTTAAAGGGGAAATTCTATCTTAGATCCATCTTAATTCTGGGTCTACCAAGTGCTCAGAGGAATAAATAGATTCATCCCCCCTAAGAGTGGTAGATGTGGAGTTAAGATGGATATAGGTTGATTTTTATGATAATGAAGATATTAAATAGACTTAGGAAATTATATTGTAAAAAAATCTTACGGTAAATGGTTAAATCTACATTTAGTCAAATCACAAAATTTAGTAAAAAAATACCAATATCTCCATTAATATTGGTTTTTAACATTTTTTGATTTAACAAAAAAAAAAATCAAAACAATGAAACCTTATCACTCTTTCTGCATCACCCTTGCAGAAGATTTCTCACCATTTTTCAAATGATCTCAATATGATATCTTCATGAAAATGTTTAGGTACTGATGTTGGATTAATTGTTTGAAAAATAAGCTGGTTTGTACAACCTTTATAATTCTTTGTTTGTCCTAATGATCTGTAGGGGTTGTAGCCACTACACCATATTGTCCTAAAGGTGGAGATTGTTCATCAAAAAATAAATTAATCTACATGTTACAGCGCTTTTAAAAAATGCGAGACCTATGAGGGTAGTGAATTATGCTAATAAGAAATTTAGATTAGGAGAGACATAATTAAATTTTATTATTTAATTAAAGATTTCTAATTAAAATAATAACAAATCTACATTTATATATTCATATATTGATTGGAAGGATTCTCACAATGGTCAGTTCTTTCAATTAGATCCCCTTCAAGCCTTTGGGATACCTAATACTTTCTTATATAATGTATTTGGGGCTTGCTACTTGTTGGCGTGTTGGGGTAATCAAACTTGATGTGTTTTTGTTTATCTTGCAGTTGGAGTCTATGGAATAAGAAAGAAATTTGATAACTTGAAAAAAGTGGTAGCTTGACAAAAGTTGTAGAGAAAAGATTAATCTCTCCTACCTTGACAGAGCTTGTTGCCAATATCAACACCTACAAGAACTTTGTTGTGGAATATTATCAAAACTAATAGAAGGATATGAAAGAGTGTATTGTAAGAACCTTGACAAACACAACCACTGAAACTTGGAAAATTGTTTGTAGGAAGATAAAATTATGTTTTTTTTTTCCAAACATGTATGTTAGTATATTACAGTTTAACGAATATGTTTTCTTATTATTATATATGGTTTCATACTTTAACAAAACATTTGCCAAGACTTCACAATGTTTTATTATTCAATAAAAGATTTGCCAAGATGTTACAAGATTTTATAATTCAGTGAAATATTCTCCATCACTGTACAAGATAATATAATCTAGTGAGAGATTCGCCAAAAAAATTATATATACATATTATATTATTGATAAAATAGCCTGCCATTTTTCCTTATGTGTCATGGGGATTAGCCCGTTTATTATACATATAAATTTAGGGTGTTTCTTAAAATTTTCCCTGTTCACATATATATAAGTTGTGCACATACGGAAGATATGCGATACAAAAGATGCACATAAATAAATTTGTGCTACCTCCATATATAAAATTTAAGCTTCTTTCGTAAATACACATATCTTCTATATATACTCATATCTTCCGTAAATACGCATAACTTCTGTATATGCGCAACTTCCATATATGCCTATATATTTTGTATATGTGAAACTTTTTTATATGCACATATATTTTGTATATGTGCATATTTTTCGTATACGCACATACACATGTACAACTGCAACCTTCATATATACACAAATTCGATATATATACATATTTTCCATATGCGCAAAACTTCTGTATATACACATATACAGAAGTTGTGCACTGTAGAGAAGGTATGCACATTTACAAAAGATATGCACATATACGGAAGATATGCGCCTATACGGAAAAAAATGTGCATTTATGGAATATATGCGAATATATGGAAGTTGTGCAGGACTTTAACGTCTATATATGTGCACGGTTCATATATGTGCATGCCTTCCACATGTTAGGGTCCTATAATATTAGGATTCATAATTTTGAATTGGCTATGGTTAGTCTTGTAATATTGTACATACTTTTGCTTTCTACAAAATGTTTTCCATATTAAAAATAAAAAAAATGTAAAGAGGGTATGTCCTAAAAGAATAATCAAAGGACAAAAGGAAAGGAAAAAAATAAAAAAAGTGAAAAATATGAACCCCAAAAAGAAATAAAATAGATCATGGAAGTGTGCAAATTCAAATGCCACTACTTTTTACTTTACTATGCAAAATAAGGTTGTGTGCAACTTGTCAGAAATGCCACAATCCATGACAGTCAAATAACTTAATCTTGACTCATTCATGTTTTAAATTTCATGTTAATAGATAGAGAATGAAGATCTAGCCAAACTGTTTAACCTTGGCAGGTTAGTAGGTAGATAGAGAATAAAAGTGAGTTCATCAGTTTAATCTAAGCCATTGGAAGTTATAAGGTTAGAATTAGATAGTTTTCTTGTCAAAAGAAAAGGAAATAAAGGGTCCGGAAGCTCAAATTCACCCAATAAATGAAGAAAAAATGTTAGGATAAATAAAGGGTAGGTAGAAGAAAGGTTTCAAATGCACAAGTTTGCTGAGTCAAAAGCACATTTATCATGCTTAATCCTATGTTTCATGTGTAGGAGGATTTATGAGAAAGAAAGGATATCTACCAATCTTGTTTAACTAATTTTCCCTCATTTCACTCTACCCACACATACTTATTTGCTAATTTCCCCATTCTCCCTTCATTACTTATTAATTTCCCTTTCCCCCTCATTTTGACCTTTACCCATTCGTTTGACACATTCCCCTAGAAATTACCCTTCAAAAATCATCCCCCCTTCCCAAAACCCTTTTCCCTAGTGTGAAATCCATTCCCCATTACAAATATCACTTTCCCCCCTTATTAATTTCCCTTTTCCCCTTGAAAACCCCAAAAAACCTCTTATCCTAAGTTTTTATGCCCCTCGCTTTATCTAATTAACTTCCCTGCTTCATATTTCCCCGATACCCTTTTTAACCCACCAACCCTTGGTGTAGTTAAAAAACTACTGCCACATAACCCATGGTCCCACCTTATTTATCCGCTGCTCATATTACACCCCGAGATTATGCACTAATTAATTGAAATTATCTGTAATTAAATCCCGAGCCCCACCAAATCACTTTCCCAATTCCATCTGTGCAACTCAACTGCACGATAGCCCTCCGATCTTTTACCCCCGGATCTGATGGTGTACAGCCATATTACGCAGATTCATTATCTGACTGATAACAGCCTGAGAGCACACGAGATTCACGGTTTTTCTTTGGCACTATTCTGCTATGCGGCGACACCAGGCTAGATCGCGTGCTCACAAAAAATATGCCCTCCCTCTAAAAGCGGTGTGATGACCTAGAAAACCACCTCCCCACCTAAATCGAAAACTTCCCATGATTCATTTATAATTTCCGTGCCAAAATGTGACCGTTACCCGTTAAAAGGCTGAAAAAGCCCCAATTCACTCTTTTCACTTGTTTTTCACTGCAAACTACTGCTTAGCCATTTGCAACACCCTGAAACCTCTGCAACTAATTTGACCACTTTCTGCCACCTGAAGATGCTCTAGATACCCAATTGAAGCAACCAGTTGACAATTGAAAGTTGCAGTACCTTCTGCATTCACTACTCAACCTAGTCTACACATCAAACCATCAATTTCTAGGTATTATTGGAAAAAACCAGAACGACCTTTGAAATTTGAAAACACATAGTTGTAATGGAAAGATTAATTAATTGAATTAATTAAAGAAACCTTCTTAAAATTGAAGAGAAACTTATTTCTACATCCCAAACCCTTTTATAGATTGTAATTACCCTCCCATTGTACCAGAATTTCTACAATTCACTCCTGAAACCCTTGAAAGCCTAATTCAATTCAGAAAACCAAATTATGGCTTCCCAAACCTCTCTAGACATGAGACCTCTGCAAACCCCTCACTTGGACATCGACCACCTTGTATTAGCAGACTGGGACTTTCAAATAAAGGACACTGCTTCCTTTGCCTACCTTCTAAAGCTCCACTACTGGAGTAAGGAGAAATTCTTGAACCAGAACGATGACATTCACCTTTGGGAATCTAGTTTTCCCAAGTATTTGTTTCCAGAAGTACACCCATTCCAAAAAATCATCCACCTTTGCCAAGCTTGCTACATTCCCAGTCAAAGATCCATTGTCACCCCTAACCAGCAAGTTTTATTCACCATCACTACAGAATCCATTAACCAAATGCTGCAAGTCGAACCAAGCCCAAATGAGATCCCACTTTCTATTGAAGGCTTTCTTGACATCTATACCAAGTTATACCCTCCTAAGATAGCCCACATCTTCCAAACTTTCATCATAGAGGAGTGTCATACTCCTACAGAAAGTCCTCCATATGATGCCACCATTTTTTCTGAGAGAGGCAGACAAATCATGACCATGCTCTCTTGCATTTTAGGATACACCACAAATGAACATGTGGATGAGGTTGTTATTGCCTTCCTTTCCATCTTTTCCCCATGCAAGGCTCATGCTATAATGTATAACTATGCTCAGTTCATAGCAGATAGAATGCATGAACAGTTCACCAGGCTACCAACCGAGAGAGTTTTCAAGTATTCTTCAGTCTTATTCCATATGTTTTTATACTACCAGTCAGACAAGATTCTTGTCAGCATTCAGAAGTTGGATACCAAAGGAAACTCAAGACCAGTCATCTACTAGACACCATTGATCCAGAAATTTTCCACTATTTTTTCCTACAAAGACTTCATTGATTCATTTGTCCATCCAGTTATGAATATGCTAACCAATAGCCCTCAACCCAGAATCAATCAAGAGATCAAAAGGGTGTTATAGTTGGAAAATAACAATAAAGTAGGAGACTGGTATTTATACTAGAACCACACAGAGATAAGAATATATGGATGCCAACTTGCCCCATACAAACTACCCAAATACATCCCCATGAGGATATTTTCACTAGAATACTTTAGGCAGATTATAAATTCTGATGAGGTCAACTTCCTATCAGCTAGGAAGAAGACCCAATTCAAAATGAAAAATCAATTGGGCCCCTTCATTTGTAATACCAGAGAAGCTGGACCAGAGGCTGATAAGATTTTGCAACAAATGAAATTCAAGAAAAACTTTATGTGGTAGTATGACTGTCATGGAGTCATAAATAAGCTAAGGATCAAGGTCAAATTTGGACCTTTCATCCATAATCACAGACCAGACATTGAGAGGTTTTCCAACGAATCAGAATGGTTGGAAAACACTCTAATAGACATGGACAATACTGTAGTTGATGTAGAGAATACATTGATTTATGTAGAAAAATAGATTGATACAAGTTCCTTCCTGCAGGTTCCAGAACTAGGAGAAACAATGTATATTACTCCTATTTTACAGACTCCAGCAAATGAGGATAGAAATGCAAAGAGAACCAGGGAAGAAGGTTCTAGTTCAGCTATGGAAACCACAAGTGAACAGTTTGAGATCAGTTACAGGAAGAGGCCCAAGCTTAATCATGTAACTGAACAGGAAGACACCATTGACTCAGTGGAAATCACTGAGACTGATATGCTGGTGGAAAGGAGCAAAGCCACAACAACTTTAGGAGAAATACACTAGCCCTCAACATCAAGCACTCAACTTATTGAGAGACAACTCACTGTTGAGGTCTCTTCATTCACCAGGCTTGTGGATAAAGAGAAGGATATCAAAGATAGATATAAGGAAATTAAGTTGAGGAATGAGAAGTTGAAGGCTGAGACTTATGCTCAATACTTCAAGTAGACTCCTGCAAATCAAAATAGGTTGATGTCAGCCTTTGACAGCAAAACAAAAAAAATGCAGATGTTATTCATGCATCCTAGAGTCCAACAGCCAAAAACATCAATAGACTATAGGAAAAAATATTTTGAGGTTTTGGCCAAGGATGTTCATCCCATTGACCAGATTTAGTTTCATAAGTAGGTAGGTGAGATGATCTATTCCACCTCGACAGGTAAAGCCATGACTGCACATAAGCTACAAAGTTCATTAGGTAATCACTACATAGTACAAGCTAGAAAAGGCCTCCTCACAGGCCAAAGATAACAGAATCAAGTCACTGGAGGACTTGGTGATTGAGATGGGACATGATCCCAATGATATCAAGGATGTTAAGAAGTTGATAAAGAAAAAGAATGAGGACATTGTTGCTCTTAAAAAACAACTCAAATTGCCTCATTCAGAGCACCCATAGACAAAAGAGGTCTTAGAAAGCCAAACACATAAGGATGAAATAATGGACGTTGTTTTGCAATTTAATGATCAATTAAAGGAAATAGAGAAGGAGTTGGAAAACTTGATACAACTGAAATAGGCCAGCCTTGAGACTGCCCCTGCCACTATCATTCCAACAGTCACCACAATAGTACCATCCACCTTGGCAGCTTCATTGGCTCCTACAGCTCCACTGGCAACAACACTACCAACTGCCACAACATGTACATCAGCAACAAGGTCGACAATAGCAACAACTCAGCCAAGTGATGAGGCAAGTAAGTTGGTCAAGGGAATGGAAGACATGTCCATTCAGACCATAGAAATAAACAAGATTAAGGAAACAATAACCAGTCTAGAGAACGACAATAAGCTTGCCCAGATTATGCACAAAGAAGAAGTACAAAAGGCAACCAGAATGAATGAAAGGATAAATAGATTAGAGAAAGCGTTGACATTAAAGGAGCCACTTGGACAAGCTAAGGAACAATTATGGGCCAATATCATTGACTCTGTCAATGATATTTGGCCATCCATTCAAGTAATCTTTGAGCAAAATGACTTAGTGAAAGATCCTACACAAGCCATACAGAGAGTTAACGCCGAACTGGAAGACATGCCAGAGGAAGCCATTAGAATAATTCATTTTCTCAACTCCAAAAACAAATATGAATTGAAGGAGCTGGAGATACTTGATAGGACAAACACCATATTAGAAGTAAGAAAGGTGCTCACCAAGAGAAATTTAATGCTGAACCTTGAAGAGAAATGCCAAACCATGCAGCTGGCTATAGATAGGTTCATGGTAAAGTTTGAAGCTCTAAGGCAGAAAGGTTTGCCTAATCCCTTGGTGATAAATGATAAATTGATGCCACAAGATGACTACAATAGGAGAATCAGAGAGGTGTCTAGAGATCAGGTAAATACTTCTTTTATGAAAGGAATGCCTACTGGAAAGGTTCTATATCAAACATTTGAGAACCTGTTCTACCTCCAACATGAGGTAAAACACCTTTTTATAAATAAACCACTTTTTCCAAGTACATAGAGGCAGATGAAATTTATAGGAGGATGGTAAATATTCAATTACCAGATGTAGACACATGGGAAAAGTTAAATGACCTGTTGTAAAAGTTCACAGTAAAAGTGAAAACAACATAATAGAAGAAAAGTGACAGGTCAGCCAGATGAAAGAGTATCAGGTGAAAGTGTATTAGTTGAAAGGTCAAAGTAAAAAGGACAACCAGCATGAAGACCAACAACAGGGCAGAGAATAAACAACAAAATATCAGAGCATAAAGACAACACAACCAAATAAATAAGGACAACATACAACAGTTGAAAATTTGTCTCTATCTTCTTGCATGAAGTTATTTCTTTCTCCTAGATTAATTCCCAAGGCAGTTTGGGATACTTTGTAAACTATTTTTGTATAAATACTTCATATTTCGAAGTATTGGGTCTGGATTGATATACATTTGTAGAGTTGTATTGATCATAAACCTAAGGGTTATTGCATCAATTTTTCAAGTTAGCAGACTGGACTGAGTAATAAAGAGTTTGCATTACAGGATTCATGTGTTGAGCTATTACATTGAAGTATTTTCTTTGTCAAATTTGTTATTTTCTTATGTATTTCACAAACTTACATGTTATCTAAAGTGAATGAATTAACTGGAAATTTATTTTAGAATTTGTTCAAGTACACTCTGTCTTGAACAGTTTATCATTTCTATGTTTTTTTTTTTTCTTTTTTCTTTTTCTGATATCCGGATTTGAGAATCCTTCATTTCTCTCCCATCGCAGTTGACCTCTTTCACTTCTTTCATAATCTGGTTTAAGGAACCCTTAATTTCTCCTTTGATCCACTTGAAACCCACTTCATCATTCTAGCCTTGAGATTTCAAATAACTCATCTACCTTGCCCTGTAGACACTGTTTTTAGAACTTGCTCTAGTCCTGTTTGTCTTGACACTTGACCTCATATCCCAATGGTAAAAGACATCCCTTTATCCATCTAAGTAAGTGATCGCACCACCAAATCCAAATAAAAACCCAAGTACAATCATAACTAGCCTAAAATCAAATAACTAAAACAAAGTTAAATCATAAAGAGAGAGACCTCTCAGAACATTAGGAAGGCTAGATCCTAATCTCCAAAGTAGGTTTGTGGTTACCTCTATCATTTCTCTCTCAACAGCTCAAAAGAAATTTTGGAGTGATAACACCACATATGAACAACTTCCATATATGGGCATGTCTTCCATATATGTCTTCAGGATAGGCACAAAAGATGTGCACATATGGAGGTTGTCGTATATGCATATATGGAGGATATGCGCATATATAGAAATTGCACATGCACATGAGATATGCACAAATTCTATATATGCACATATCTTCCATATATGTGTAACATTCGTATATATGTTTCTCTTGTATATGTATATATCTTCTTAATATGAGTATATACAGAAGATATGTGCCTATGCAGAAGATACGCATATACAAAAGATATGCACATATACAAAATATATGCGCATATATGGAAGTTGCGCATATACAGAAGATCTTCGCATATACAAAAGTTTTGCATATACGAAATATAAGCACATATACCATGGATATTTCATCTTTTTACTAGTGTACATTTTCTTTGGTGCACTCTCACTATGCATATTGCTTACCAATATTCTCACCATACATACTTTTTGTGCTCTTATTCTTCCATGTCTCAAAAACATCTTATACACTTCTTGTATTCTCACTATACATATGCTTTGTGCCCTATAATTCATGTATTCTCCTTAGGCATTAAAACAAAAGGTTGAACAAGGGTTGAAAACCAACCCTTGATCGAGCTATAACACTCGATTGAGCCATAGTGTTTGATTGAGCGTTAAGGCTCAATCGAGCCATAGGGATCGATTAAGCCCTTTTTTTTATATTATGTGGTTTCATATAATTTATTTCCATATTGTTTATTTTGTACAAATAATGATTTAATTAGTTTACATTAATTAATTAATTAATCAATTAGTTGTAAAAAAATGCATAAAATTAATTTCATGTACATGATACATCTACATCAACATCATGTACATGATAAATCTATTATTATGAGTAAGAAAAGTTTCATGGTAATGATATGTTCATCCAAGCATGCAACATCAAATAAGATATAAACATAAAAGTAACTTAACTTGCAAACTTGATAATTTGCAAAAAAAAAAAAAAAAATCCATTATAACTACATTCATCAAAAGTAATGTAATATTGATAGAATATAACATCGAATCCACATCATGAATTTAAAATTCAATGAAGATGTTGTCATAAACATAAGTCTAAATTTATGTATTTTTATTCAAAATTGGTCCAACTATACATTTTTCTTTTTTTAAAAATAGAACTTCATTTCCAACATAGATAATGGAAGCTCATGCCCATAAATGACATAATGGAAAAACAACATCATGATTGATCTAAAGTATGGGTCTATAAGTCACCCTCGCCCCTCTTGGCATTCCCAGGTGGATTTCCAAATTGATAATTCTGCAAAAATTACAATAATCAATTAGTTGTAAAAATTGAAAGGCATAGAATCAATTTCATTAATTCATGATTAGATTTTAATCAAATACTCATTCTCACCGTGAGTATCTGAGGTAATGGAGAAGACTGCCCTTCCTTGGTAGATGGTAGAGAACTTGGTGACGAATATAGGTATGGTTTAGGGGTGATGGATAAAGGAATGGTGGAAGTGAAATAGGGAAAAGGTAGTGGGTGTGCGCGTGTTATGAAAACAGCTCAAGAAAAGATAGAAAAGATAGATCAATGCCTTAGAATTCAGCCTCTTCAAGGGGGCAACCTCCTTTACATTA
>APFE031512626.1:0-20803 GCA_000404065.3 Pinus taeda
CATTTTGCAAATAAGTTTGAATATCGGTGAGAAAATCCTTGCTGATTTTGACTGTATTATCCATAGTAGAGAGTATTAGATTGTCCACTAACTCTAATATTGCACTAATTGGAGCCATTTTTAACCTCAAAAATAGTAAAACAATGAGGAAAAGATGGACACCAATTGCTCTTTATATAAACTTATGGCAACAACTTCAAATCAATCAGCTTGCAATAGATTCAACACACAAAGAATGGTGATATTCGGAAAATTGACTCCTCATTCAAAAATGAATTTTCTTCAATTAACCTGAGAATTTAACTTCCAGCAAAGCTACAAGCAATTTAGGCCTCAAAAAGATATTTTCCTGTACCAGCCTTGAATCCAAGGGAACTTGTCCTCGCAACAACTTCAATCTAGGTCAATAACAATCTCTGGTATGAACAACCTTTAAGAAAATACACCAATTCGATCTACAAAGGATAGTCTTGGCTTGAAACAGTTTTCACCGAACTCCTAAATAATGCCAAATTACTGCAACTTTAAAGAATATAAATAGTCCCCAATTCTTATGAACATTGAACTCTGTCATTCCCCAAAAAACCCCAGCATAATCACTTTCAAAGCAGAAATGATGGCTATCAAAAGGCAATAATACCCTTGTGGATTATCTTCCTTTCGAATGCAAGTATTGAAATTAATAAAATAATTATGTGAAGTACCTACACCAACACTTCTTCAGATATAGCCAAGTCAGGAGACAAACGAACTGCTGAATATTCACACACCTTCTTGCTCAACTGGTTGGAAAGATTCCCTCAATGTAAAAATTTACGATATTCCTTTAAGTTTATTGTCTCAAGCATCAAAATTATGAATACTTCCTTTATTCATACCCATGTCTTAATTCCCTCATTCTTTAATCACCAACATTCACATGTGTTTATACACATCATCCCAAATTACAATATGCATTTCCAATCCCCGTTTACATGCTTTCATATCAAATAAACATCATTCAATCCAAAGTCCAATCTTGTACATGCGCCTTTTGAGATCATATTTCATTTCACAATCAAATTTCAACCAAACAAATGGCCTATGCGTTAAGACTGAGTCTGGAAACTTAATACGATCATATATCATTTACATGCATTATAACTTTATGCAACCACCATCATATCTTACCTGTTTGAATCAATCTCTGGACTGCGCCTTCTGGCTCATTATTTCTGCACCAAATATTAAAAATGCGCCTTTTCCCAATCTGCTTATCAAGCTCATAAAATCAAATGCCCATGCTTATTATACTTATCCAACCATATGAATGTTTTAAATCAACATTTTATCCTCCAAACTCAACACAAATTGAATTGATTCAAGACTTTGGAAAACGCAGATCAGTTTAAAACACTGATCGATTTCAACTAGACTCTGATTAAAATCGAATACCAACACAATAAACTTACCTCTCCTTATTCAAACTCGCAACACGCATTATCAACTCAGAATTCAATGCTATCATACATTGAATTCTCCAGCGCTTACTGTTATGACTTCTCACAATAGCCCTTCAAAAATTCAACATTTTGCTGGACTCCACAAAACTTGTGACTATATGCTGGACCATTCTACAAACTCAGTTCAATACCATATGAATGTTGTAATGGATGCAGCTCGCTTCTTTGGAGGCATAGACCCATCTAAATGGACAATCTTGAAGCCTCACTTTTCCAAAGGTTCCTGCAAGAGATCCAGCATTTTTCGAAATTGTGAAAATACAACAGATTTTGTAGTTGGATCATGATCCTGGGATTATTTCAATAGAGCTATTAATGCATTAATTTTTGAACCAGTTTTGGCTACTTTTTCTGATATAACTTCATTCTCGTCAGCAACCTTTGGTGAACTAAAAAGATTAGATGCTGTAAGCTGCTTACGGCACAATGGACACTGTGGCTTTAGATGTTTCAATGTCTTCTCAATGCACTTCTTATAGAACACATGTGAACAGATGGTTACGATAGTCTCTGATGGTGGTGATAAACATACTGGACAGTCAAAGTCATCTCCAGCTTGCAAAACTGAAAGTAATTTCTTCAGCAAATTGGGATCGCCTGAAGCATCTTCTAATTTGAAAGACGAAAACAATGACTCCACATCAGATGGGCACAACGACGCATCATCACAAATTTGACGTAGCCGTAGAATTATTTGAAGGATAGAAGAATAATTATTTAGCACGGTGCCTGAATTAATGAAGTTTTGAACCACTTTTCTGCCTTCTGTTTCTACGTTATTGAACAGTTCACGCTCCTCATGAGACAGTTCTATCGAATGGATCTGCACATATTTAGGTGGAGAAAAATCGATTCTAGATTAAGAGAGCCGTGGAATCCATGGTTTTTCAGTAAGCAAACCCACAACGTTAATACTCAAACGCATTCAACTACCACAGTGTTTCAAATGCATTCAACTACCATTCAACAACACATTCATTCAACATCGTTAATATTCAAAAACCATTCAATAAACCAAACGTTGATACCACTGGACAACGTTACACATACCATTCACTATCGATCCATAAGGCATTCAAACTTCGAACATAACGCATTCAACAGGAGCTGGACCTTCATTAAAGGTGGCGTGTCAGCCTCAGTGCTAAAACAAGAAAAGACAGTGCTATAAAAATTGATAGTATGGACAGATGTGCAGCACTGGCAGAGGTCGGTTATTTCAGGTCTGAGGGGAATAAGGCAGAGTCAGAGGTCAGGTAACGCAGAACTGACATATATATAGAGACCACAAAACAAGTGGCTCAAATTGGAGCAGGACCAGCAATCGCCCACTCTGATACCATGTTAAACACACATGGGCAGCCAGAACAATATGAAAGATAAACATGAGAATACATTTTTTATTAACAGGAGATATAACATTTATAGTACATTGTTGTGACCATTGGGTTTCACATCCCAAGGTCTCTTGGACTCCTTTTGTCCATTCGGCTTCCACACTAACCCATTGAGGATTAGGTGTCCAACATTCCCAAAATTTCTGCCCAATTTGATTAAAATCTTACTAGAATTTTCACTATTTTTTGGACAAAATTGTGGCCTCATTAGACTACTCTCTTCAAATAGTTGTTGTTGCATCCATATCATGTGGAATCTAATTGAAATTGTGATTTATGAAACCTTCACACACGTCTTTTGTTTGCACATTTGTTATTTGTGATAGCCAACATTCCTCCACTAGCCATCATCTTCTTCTGGTAAACAAATTCAAAAACAAAATGAAAAATGATATTCATCCCTGTATTTTTTCTTTTCATGGGTTTCATCTTTTGTGATTGTCAACATTCCTACATTGGTCACCATCCGCTTCACCTAAACAGAATAAAAAACAATATTAACATGAATAAGGTGTCACTTGTAATCAAATTGATCCTTCTCATTACATGATTAATTCAAAATTAAAATGAATTTACATTGGTGATAAATTCATTCATAGCCTACAAAAATGATGGCTTGAAAACCATCATTAGTACCACAGATTACCAAAACCTTGGACTTGGAAACCATTTTATTAACACCACAAATTACCAAAACCGTGGGCCTGAAAACCATCATTATTGATCTAAAGTTTGAATCTTTCACCAAGTCAAGTTAACTTGATATTTCCCCCTTTAAATGTTACTTGGGGTTTCCCTTAACCAAATTGAGCCAAACCAACCAAGTGAGTGAACCTACACTACCCACCTCAAGGCCCCTCCCCCTTCAAAGTTTATTTATGAGGTTCTAGGGAATACAACATGCGACCCCATCACCTAGGTTTACATCTATACTTTACCAGAAACTTAGAACTTGAGGTATGCATACCTAACCAGATCTTGTAGTCATATATCATTTATGTGTAATAAAAAATTTCAACTATGTTATAATAATATTTTTTAATTCATTATTGCTATCTCAACACTTATGTCACCATCCTCTCGCCTTCCCATTACTTTGTATTAATTGAGACCATCAATAATTTTCTATCTTCAAAACGAGCTCTACAAAGGTAATATTCATATTCAACAAGAGAATCCAAGTTTCTCTACATAGATATGTGCCCTCTTGTTTCCACTCCATAACAAGCTTTCCATGATTTTCAACTGCACTACCCTACCATTTGTTGTCAACATCAATTCTAGATGCCTCTCTCTAAACTATTAGCATGCATATCAAACCCAAATCTCTCCTCTTTTATGTGTTTCCATTATCACAAGTTCATTGGCCAACATATGGTCCAACGAGTCATCCTTGAGCTCTTCAAGGCCAGGAACATGTGATTGTCATTGAATTTTTTTGGTCAGTGACCCAAACAACAATTCATTTTTCCGTATTCTCATAACATGAATATTCCTTCCAATCCCATCTTTGCCACGAACCATGGGCATCGCTCTAGTTTGAACCCTTGACTTCTTTGTGACCAACCACAACACATTTCATTGTAGGTATGCAATACTAGATAGGGTTTTCCACTCAATTCAAGATTTGATGCCCACACACATTGCATCACTTGCAACTTTCATTTTTGGCAACCATTTCTCATCAAGATAGATATCTCAATGAGCATATATGCTCCAATCATTCATTTGGAAATACATGCTATGAGGTAGCACAAGGCCTTGGTTTCATTACACAACATGTCCACATATTCATGGCAATTTGGTCAATGGTTATTCACATCAATTTCACAACACCTTTACACTAAGAAATATAATTCAATTTAAAGCATATTGACCACCAATAGTCTCGACATTATTTCATGAATATTTACAACAATCATCATGGAAATATGACCTTTTACAATTTTCCAATAACAAAAGTTTCATTGGCCATACCAAACACACTATGGAAAATCATTATCCATTTCTTCATATCCTTTAAAACCAACTAGTGAATCCATCATCAAGGGAATGCCCAAGCCACACTCACTAAAGAGTTTAGGCTAACCTGGTACTCCAATATGAAATATGATAATTAAGAATGTGAGAGAAAAATAATTATAACAAATCATAGTAACATGCACACATAAATTACATGCTTGCCTTGACCATAGCCTTCCAAGCTAGCCAAATGAGCCTTCACTACTCACCTCTACGTGCATTACAATGTAGTATTCCCAAGCCTTTTAAAAGCTTCATTACATGTAATCCATAGACTTTAATACCATGGGCCAAAAAACCAACACTATTAATTTAACTCTTGGACTCGTTCATTGACCCAACTTTAACTTAACCAATTGTTGAAATAAATATTGAGCTACAAACCCATGAGGTGTAGACCATTTGGTTTGTGTGGGGTTTAGTCCCCAGTAAGTCTCAAGTTCAAATCTCATGGGGAGGGGTTTAGGATGGAAACCACCTTTGAAGGAATTAAAAAACTATTCCAAAAAGCATCGAAGCTTGACTGAGCCTCACACAAACATGATAATATCATCCATTAGTGGAGTATGCGTGTGTTTAATATTAATTGTCTTTACTTTACTTATACACTCCTAAACTATGCATATATCTTTGTAAATATAAAAATATATTTATATTCAACAACAAAATAATAAAAATTATATAAAATTTTATTATACTCTCTAGAACAAAATATTTTATATAAAATATCATGATTTTGTTAAATGTTATAATAAAAAAATAAATTGAATTGGAGAAACATTTTAACATTAATTTATTGAAAAGCATCCACATACCTATATTAAAAAAAAAAAACTATAATTATATTTAATAATGTTTATTGATTTGTATCCACTTTTTATATATGTATATATAATACATTCAAAAATACAATATTAAATATTATAATAATATTTGATTTTAAAATTATAGCTATATCACAATAGAGTATATAATATAAATATTGAATCTGAAATAAACCATATAAATATTGTAATAAATGTTGGACATAGAATTGATTACTTTATCAACAAAATAGTATATAACATTGATTACTCCTGGTTGATACTTATCAATAAGGATGTGTATGCCTTCTTGATATGATTTGTTAAGAATAAATGTTGAGAAAAAAAACTTAGTAATAACACAATAAATGTTGTGATTGATACTTACCAATAAGGAACATCATATATGAACAAGAACATAATAAATGTTGTGATTGATACTTACTACAAGGATGTGTTGGCTTTTTGATATGCAAGAAACAATAGCATAATAAATCATAACATAACAATAACATAATAACTTACTAATAAGGATGTGTTGGCATTTTGATATGATTTGTTAAGGATGTGTTGGCATTTATATATGAGCAATAAATGTTGTGGATATTGAAATATAACATTGCTTATTGTGCTGCTTATTACTTTGGAATATATAACCTCGATTACTTTGCCATTCTGTCACTATTCATGTTGGTGTGCTGAAAATGTCGACCCATTGACATGATTTGTTGAAAATGTTGTGTGTTTATAATGATTTGAGTGGCCCCACAGATCTCATGATCGAGACTAACCAGGTAATGAGTCCGATGCAGAGGTGGCATTACAAAGCATCAAAGAGGGGAATGCTAAGTAAAAACAACATTGACAAGTTAAATTATCCATATCTTTTTATATGTTTTCACTTCTTTATTTCTAACTTTGTATCGGATGATTAGTATAAATTATTGAAAAAAATGCACTCCATAAATATTATGATTTGAATTTTTTATATAACTTTTGTTTATTTTTTTAATAAAGGGATGAAATCATATATACTAATGTTAAAAATTATATAATATAATTAAATTAATTTTTTAGCTAACATAAATTTGTTTATATATTAAAATATAATTTTAAATAAAAAATTTTATTTAAAAATGGGTTTATATTTCAAAACAATTCAATTCATCTTCACACCCGATAGATTTTGAGTCAATATAGATCCATATATATATATATATATATATATATATATATATATTATATTTATATATATATATATATATAATATTATTATTTTAAAGTATTAGTAGATTTATATTAATTTTTGAATTCATTAGGTGTTGAGAAAAATCAAATTCTTTGAAATGCAATTATTAAGGGTTGAATTTATTTATGCAAAAGTTGTTTACATTTTAAAACAATTCAATTCGTCTTTACGTCTTAGAGATTTTGGATCAACATAGATTTCATTATTATATATATATAATATATTTTATTTTACATTTTATCTTTTAGTATTAGTATAGATTTATATTAATTTTGAATTTATTAGGGATTGAGAAAAATCAAATTCTTTGAAATGCAATTTATTAGGGGTTGGATTTATTTATGTAAACAGTTGTTTATATTTCAAAACAATTCAATTCGTCTTTACACATTTTCTAAGTATTAATATAGATTTATTTTGATTTTGAATTTATTAGGTGTGGAGAAAAATCAAATTCTTTGAAATACAATTTATTAACGGTTGAATTTATTTATGTAAAATATATTTACATTTCAAAACAATTCAATTCGTCTATACACCTCATAGATTTTGGGTCAACATAAATCTATACTAATAGATTTTATTATTGTAATATACTTTTTTAATTTTATTATAATTCACTATCTTTAAAATGAAAATTTAAGGATTTTTTAATTAATATTACAACCATGACACACAATACTAAATGCATTATGTAATATTATAACTTCCATTTTAGTTTTGTAAAATATTATATTAGGCTAGCATCTAAAGACTTGTGTTACAATCTATTCAATAATGTCTTGTATTTTTTTTTTTTTAAATTAATATTACAACCATGACACACAATACTAAATGCATTATGTAATATTATAATTTCCATTTTAGTTTTGTAAATAATTATATTAGGCTATAATATTATAACTTCCATTTTAGTTTTGTAAAATATTATATTAGGCTAGCATTTAAAGAATTATGTTACAATCTATTCAATAATGTCTTGTAAAAAAAATTATAGTATTTTATGTTTTGTAGAATTTAATTTATATTTTTTTTATATTTTAATTTTAAATTATGCTAAATTTTATTTTTGTTTTATATTAATTATTTTTTTCAAATTTGTATGTGTTATAAATATGACATATTTCACTTACTTAGGTAAAACATATGCCTCTCAATTATTGGTGAGCCTCCCACCAAAATTTAACATGGTTTTTCCACTAATATTTTGTTTAAATAAAAGTATTTTATTCAAAGTAACAATGAAAATTTATATTTTGTTTAGCCCAAGGGGTTAACTCAAATAGTGTTCTTAATGTTGTTGGGCATTTCACTAGTTTCATGTCATTCTATGCTTAGTTTGAATCCCTCTACTTTAGTGCACTAGTTTATATGGTAGGTTTACTATTGGGCTATCCATGAATGCGAGGAAACATCCGGTGGGTTTCCTTATTGTTAATCACTCCAAAATTTCTCTAGAGTTGTTGTGAGAGAAATGATAGAGGTAACCACAATCCTACTTTGGAGATTAGGATCTAGCCTTCTAATGCTCACAGAGGGCTCTCTCTTTATGATTTAACTTTGTTTAGTTAATTGATTTTAGGATAGTTATGATTGTACTTGGGTTTTGATTTTGATTTGGTGGTGGGATCACTTACTTAGATTGATAGAGGGATGTCTTTTACCATTGGGCTATGGGGTCAAATGTGAAGCAAACAGGACTGGATTAAGTTCTAAAGATAATGTTTACAGGGCAAGGTAGCTAAGTAAATTCAGATCTTAAGGCTGGAGGCTGAAGTGTGTAGGTTTTAACCCCATACAGAAATTACCTGCATAAGAATTCTAAAACACAGAAAATAAACAGTGCGAGAGAATAACACATAAAACACATATACACAGAGATTTCCCCTGTATCCAAAAACTGAGACTACCAGCTTGATTTTTCATTATTTTCCTTTCAATATTACAATACATATTTATACATGCTGAAGCATCCAATACCATGGACCGAAAACCATCGTGTCCAATACCATGGACCAAAAAACCGTCGCATCCAAAAAACATGTGCGAAAATAAGGCACAAAACCATAGGTGGGTCCGCCCAACCTAACATAGGTTCCAAAACCAAAATTTTCCGTGGCGCTGCCCCAGACCTCATAAAGTGGGGTTACAGGTACACCTCAAAGCCCACATGACCCCCCCTTTAACCCCTTGGTTAACTACATGGGCTAGTCGTGGAAAGAATATAACACAACCCAACAAAGTGGTTTTTAATCAGATGCAAGGAGAAACTAAGGGTTCCTTAAAACGGATAATGAAGGAAGTGAAAGACGTCAACCGGGATGGGAGAGCAATTAAGGATTCTCAGATCCGGATATTAGAAGAAAACATTAAAATGATTAACTGATCAAGACACTTAAACAAATTTTGAAATAAATTTCTAGTTAATTCATTCGATTTAGATAACATGCAAGTTTGTGAAATACATAAGAAAATAACAATTTGACAAAGAAAATACTTCACTGAAGTAGCTCAACACATGAATCCTCTAACGAAATCTCTTTATTACTCAGTCCAGTCTACTGACTTGTAAAATTGGTACAATGAACCCTCAGGTTACAGATCAATACAACTATAGAAATGTCTAGCAATCCACACTCTATGCTTCGAATTATGAAGTATTTATACAAAAATAGTTTACAAAATATCCCAAACTGTCTTGGGAATTGATATAGGAAAAAAGAAATATCTTCTTGCTAGAAGATAGAGACATATATTCAACTGATGTAAGTTGTCCCTGTTTATTTGGCTGTGTTGCCTTTATGCTTTGATATTTTTCTGTTTATTCTCCTTTGCTGTTGATCTTCTATGCTGGCTATTCTTTTTACTTTGCCCTTTCAACTGATACTTTTTCACCTAATACTCTTTCATTTCGATGATTTGTCACTTTTCTTTCACTGTGCATTTTTACAGTAAGTCATTTAACTTTTCCCACGTGTCTGCATCTGGTAATTTGATATTTACCATTTTTCTGTGAATTTCATATGCTTCTGTGTACTTAGCAAAGGTGGGTCTGTTCACAAAAAGGTGTCTTACCTCATGCTAGAGGTAAAATAGGTTCTCAAATGTTTGGTACAGAACCTTTCTTATAGGCATTCCCTTCATAGAGGAATTATTAGCTTGATCTCTTGCCACCTCTCTGATTCTCCTGTTGTAGTCTTCCTGTGGCATTAATTTTTCATTTATCACCAAAGGATTTGGTAGACCTTTCTGCCTTAAAACATCAAACTTTACCATGAACCTGTCTATAGCCAGCTGCATGGTTTGGCACTTGTCTTCAAGGTTCATCATCAAATTCCTCTTCGTGAGCACCTTTTTCACCTCTAGTATGGTGCCAGTCCTATCAGCTATGTCCAACTCCTTCAATTCATATTTGTTTTTAGAGTTAAGGAAGTGGATTAATTTGGTGGCTTCTTCAGGCATGTATCCAAGTTTAGCCTTAACTCTTTGAATTGCTTCTGTAGCCTCTTTGACTAAGCCATTTTGTTCAAATATGACTTGTATAGATGGCCAAATATCATTGACAGAGTCAATGATATTGGCCCATATCTATTATTTAGCTTGGCCAAGTGGCCCATTTAATGTCAATTATTTTTCCAAGCTCTTCATTCTTTCAGTCAACTTGGTTGACTTCTGAACTTCATCCTTGTGCATAATTTGGGCAATTTTATTCTCATTCTCCAGACTCAACTATTCTTTGAGTCTATTTATCTCATAGGTCTGAATGGACATGTCCTCCATTACTTTGACCAATTTGCTTCCCTCATCATTTGGCTGAGCTGCTGCTGTTGTCTAACCTATTGCTGATGTAGATGTTGTTGCAGTTGGAAGTGTTGTAGCCAGTGGAGATGTGGGGGCGAATGAAGCTGCCAAGGTTGATGGAATTGCTGTAGTCACTGTTGGAATCGCAGTGGCAGTGGTTGTCTCAAGGCTGACCTGTTTTAGCTATATTAAGCTGTCCAACTCCTTCTCCATTTCTTTTAACTGATCATTCAATTGTAGAATGAGGTCCATCATCTCCTCTTGTTGAGTTTGGCTTTCAAGGACTTCCTTTGTCTGTGGATGCTTTGAATGAGGCATCTTTAGTTTCTTCTTCAAAGCAACAATATCCTCATTCTTCTTCTTTATTAGTTTCTCAACGACTTTGACATCATTGGGATTATACCCAAGCTCAATCACCAAGTCTTCTAGTGACTTGATCCTATTGTCCTTGACTTGTGAGGAGGCCTTTTCCAGCTTGTACTGTGTAGTGATATTATCCAATGAACTTTGAATTTTGTGCACAATCATAGCTTTATTTGTCATGGTGGAATAGATCATCTCACCTGCCTGCTTATGGAACTGAATTTGGTCAATGGGGTGAACATCCCCAGCCAAAAATTCAAAATATGTTTTCTTATAGTCTACTGATGATCCTGGCTACTGGATTGTAGGTTGCATGAATGCCATTTGCATCTTCCCAGTCTTAATGTCAAAGGCTGACATTAATCTATTTTGATTGGCAGGGGTTTGCTTGAAGTTGTGGGCATAAGTCTCATCCTTTAATGCCTCATTCCTCAACTTAATTTCTTTGTATTTCTCTTTAATATCTTTCTCTTTATCCAAAAGCTTGCTGGATAAAGAGACCTTAATGCTAAGTTGTTTCTCAATAAGTTGGGTGTTTGAGGTAGAAGGCTGGTGTGTTTCTTCTGAAGCTGTTGGGCTTTTATTCCTTCCAACCATTGTTTCAGTGTTAGTCATTTCCATTGTGTCAATGGTGTCTTCTTATTCAGTTATAGGATTAAGCTTGGGCCTCTTCTTGTAATGGATCTCAAATTGTTCATCTGTAGTGTCCATTAATGAACTAGAACCTTCTTCCCTAGTTCTTTTCACATTCCTATCTTCATTTGCTAGAGTTTGTAGGATGGGAGTAATGTTCATCTTTTCTTCTAGGGCTGGAACCTGCAGAAAGGAGCTAGTATCAATCTACTTTTCCACATCTATCAAAGTATTCTCCACATCTACTACAGTATTGTATATATCTATTAAAGTGTTTCCCAATCATTTAGACTGGTTGGGAAATCTTTCAATGTCTGGCCTGGGATGATGTATGAAAGGACCCAATTTGACTTTGAGCCTAAGTTTATTTATGACTCCATGAGGGTCATATTGCCACATAAAACTATTCCTGAAATTCATCTCTTACAAAATTTTATCTACCTCTGGTCCAGCTTCCCTAATATTACAAATAAAGGGGCCGAATTGATTTTTCATTTTGAACTGGGTCTTCTTCCTAGTTGATAGGAAATTAACTTCATCAGAGTTTATAATATGCCTAAAGTAGTCTGATGCTTATATCCTCATGGGGAGGTATTTGGGCAGTTTGTAGGGAGCAAGTTGGCATGCATAAATCCTGATCTTTGTGTGGCGCTGGTATAGATACCAGTCTCCCACTGTATTGTTCTTTTCCAACTCTAAAACTCTTTTAATCTCTTGACCGATCCCAGGCTGATAGCTATTGGTTAGCATATTTATAATCGGGTGGACAAATGAATCAATGAAGTCTTTATAGGAAAAAATAGCGGAGTATTTTTGGATCAATGGTGTCCAATAGATGACAGATCTTGGATTGCCTTTAGTGTCCAACTTTTGGATGCTGACAGGAAATTTGTCTGACTCGAAGTACAATAACATATGAAATAATACTGATGAATATTTAAAGACTCTCTTAGTTGGTAATATGATAAACTCCTCATGGATTCTGTTTGCTATGAACTAAGCATAGTTGTAGATTATAATAGGAGGCTTGCCTGGGAAAAATAAAGAAAGGAAAGAAATGACAACCTGATCTACATGTTCATCTGTGGTGTACCCTAGAATGCAAGAGAGTATGGTTATAATTTGTCTGCCTCTCTTATAAAAAATGGTGGCAACATATGGAGGACTATTTGTTGGAGTATGAGACTCCTCTATGATGAAAGTTTGAAAAATATGGGTCATCTTGGGAAGGTCTAACTTGGTATAGAGGTCAAGTAAGCCTTCAATTGAAAGCGGGGTCTCATTTGGGCTTGGCTAGATTTGCAACATTTGATTAATGGATTCTGCAGTGATGGTGAATAAACTCGCTGGCCAGGGGTGACTATGGATCTTTGACTGGGAATGTAGCAATCTTGGCAGCAAAGGATGATTTCTCGGAATGGGTGTACTTATGGGAACAAATACTTGGGCAAATTGGACTCCCATAGGTGAATGTCGTCATTCTGGTTCAAAAACTTATCTTTACTCCAGCAGTGGAGTTTTAGTAGGTAGGCAGGGGAAGTAGTCTCCTTGATTTTAAATTCTTTGTCAGCTAATGCAAGGTGGTCAATATACAAGTGAGTGGTTTTCAGGGGCCTTACATCGAGAGAAGTTTGGGAAGCCATAATTGGGTTAATTCAACTAAATTAGCCTTTCTGTGGCTTTGGGAGTGAGATCAGAAACTCTGAAATAGTGGGGAGGGTAATAACAATTTGTAAAAAATGGGTTTGGGTGTACAATAGGCTTCTCTTTAGTTTAGGAAGGTTTTTTAATTAATTTAATTAATTAACCATTCAATAATTACTGTGCATTTTTCAAATTTACAGGGTTCGTTCTGGTTTTTCCAAGAATACCTGGAAATTGGTGATTTGGTGTACAGACGGGTTTCTGTGGTAGTTGAAGAGGGTACTGAGGCTTGAATTGGGTATTTGCTACTTCAATTTGGTGTCCGCAATGTCTTCATGTGGCAATAGGTGGCTAAATTGGTCACTTAGAGGTTCTCGGTATCACAATTGGCTTAGCAAAGTTTTATAGCAAAAACGAGCGAGAAGAGTAAAATGGGGCATTTTCGGTCTTTTAACCGATAACAGTTACATTTTTGAATGGAATTTATTAAATGAACAGTGGGAAATTTTTGGTTTAGGCAGGGAGGTGGTTTTGTGCGATGTCACACCGGTTTTGGATGGCGGGCGGTATTTTTCACGAGCACGCGATATAACCTGGTGCTGCCACGTAGAAGAACAGTGCCCGGCCAAAACCGCAAATCTTGCATTCTCTCGGGTCATTAACAGTGAGACGATGAATCCATGTGATATGGTTGTGCTCCATTGGATCTAGGGGTGGGAGATCGGAGGGATATCACGCATTTGAGTTGCACGGACGGAGTCGGGAAAGTGGTTGGCGGGGCTCGAGGTTTAATTACAAAGAATTGTAATTATTAACGAATAATGTTGGGATTTTTAATATAAGCCAATGGTTAATAAAGGTGGGACCATGGGTTATATGGTGGGGTTTTTTAACTGCACCAAGGGTTGGTAGGTTAAAAAGGATGTCAGGGAATATTAACATGGGGGAGTTATAAAGCTGGACTTTAGGAAAAAGCTTAGGATAAAGGGTTTTGGGGTGTTTTTTAGGGGAAAAGGAAATTAATAAGGAAGGGAAGTAGTATTTGTGATGGAAATGTGTTTCACACTAGGGAAAAGGGGTTTTGGGAAAGGGGAATGATTTTGGAAGGGTAAGGTGTAGTGAAATGTGTGAAACAAAGGGATAAAAGGTGAAAATGGAGGGAAAGGGTTTTTTACAAGAAATTAAGGGATCATGAGGGGAAATTAGCAAATAAGTATGTGGGGGTCTAGTGAAATGAGGGGAAATTAGTAAACAAGATTTCGTGAATATTCTTTCTTTTTCATTATTCCTCCTACACATGAAACATAAGATTAAGCATAATGAATGTGCTTTTGACTTAGCAACCTTGTGCACTTTGCAAAACTTCTTCTACCTACCTTTTATTTACCCTAACATTTTCTCTTCATTTCAATGGGTGAATTTGAGCTTGCTAACCCTTTATTTCCTTTTTTTTTTGATAAGAAAACTATCTAATTCTAACCTTATAACTTCCAATGGCTCATATTAAACTGGTGAGCTCATTATTATTCTCTACTTAACTACTGATATGCCAAGATTAAACAGTTTGGATAGATCTTTATTCTCTATCTATCAACATGAAATTTAAAGCATGAATGAGTCAAGATTAAACTATTTGACCATCATGGATTGTGGCATTTTTGACAAGCTACACACAATGTTATTTGGAAATTAAAGTAAAAAGGTAGTGGCATTTGAATTTGCACACTTTCATGATCTATTTTATCTCTTTTTTTATGGGGTTCATATTTTTACTTTTTTTGATCTTTTTTTCTTTCTTTCTTTTTGTCCTTTGATTGTTCTTTTAGGACATACCCTCTTTACATTTTTTAATTTTTAATATGGAAATTTTTTTGCATAAAGAAAAAGTATGTACAATATTACAAGACTAACCATAGCCAAGTCAAAATTATGAATCCTATTATTATAGGGCCCTAACAGTGGCTCCACATGGGGATGACATTTGCTGGTGAAATGTCAAGAACTTTAAGATCAATAGCCTTTGAAATTTTGACTGTGATGCCCTTGTAACTACTCCTTTATAATCTTCTTTATTAATGCATATGATGGTAAACCATTCAAAGCTTAGGGCCTTCTCTCTGGGCTTCAACCTCAAAATATTACCATCCAATCCAATCTAAACTTTGCAATGTTATATACAATGAGCAAAGTAAACAAATGAACTACTGTTAATCTGTGGATAAGTAGTGCTTCAACATTCTACCATTGACTTGTCATCCTGGTAGATCTGTTCCATCTAACTATCTCAAGAAAAATGCATTACTACCTCTATAACCATAAATGATATAAGGGCCTTTCCATAGGATATCAAATTTACCATGTTCACCCTTCTCTTCTCTTTTAGAATCCCATTTAACTACTTTATCATCTATGTAAAAATCATCACCTTTGGTTTTCTTGTCAAAAATATTTTTGATTTTATCCTGGATCACTTGTGATTTGACATAGACTTCTTCTTTAGTTTGCTGCAAGTGAATTGTCTGATTTGTCCTCCTTTGGATATCATTTGGTTCTACTTTCAACTCTTGAATCATTTTCATCACTGCTACTCCTAAGAGGATGGAAAAACAACATCCATTCCATATACTAGCTGGTAAGGAGATGTACCAATGGACTTTTGGGTAGTTAGTCTCTCTGCCCATAAGGCATTGACCAAATTTTTGTTCCAGGTCTTGTTGTTGTCTTCTAGCAGTTTTTTGATGATATTAACAAGGCTTTTGCTTGATGATTTTGCAAGTCCATTACCTTGAGGGTAATAGGCAGTGGAATGACCAAGGGTAATGTGATATCTGTTACAAAAGTCTACCATTTTCTTGGATTTGAAAGCAGCTGCATTATCAGTAATGAGCTTTTGGGGGCATCTAAACCTAGAAAGGATGTTGTTCTCAAGGAATGAAATGATGACAGAGTCTGTGGCTTGTCTAGAAGGGATGGCTTTTATCCATTTAGTAAAGTAATCAGTGACTGTCAAAATCCATTTATGCTGGGTTGAGGAGGATGGGTGAATTTCCCTAATGAAGTCTAAACCCCATTGGTTAAGAGGCATTTATGTGGAGATGGGTTTGTGAGGTAATGGTAAAAGTTTCCTTTTTCGCTCAAACATTTGGCACTTGTGACAGGAGGTCACATGTTTCTTAACATTTGAAAAATGGTGGGCCAGTAAAAACCTTCCCTTAGGATCTTATCAATAGTTGTTTTGCAATATAGATGTCCTCCACAATCTCCTACATGAAATTCTTGCATAACTTTGTCAGCTTCATCTTTCAATAAACAATTCAATAAAATGCCACCATTATCTTTCCAAAATAAAGCATTATCTGTGATACAATATTTCATTGATTTCATTTTCAAAAATCTACTTTTAGTTCTAGATAAACCAAGAGGAGCTTGTAAGTTTAGTAAAATAAATGTAATATCTGCATACCAAGGTGAATCTATGAAAACTTCACTGATCTGTGGAGTAGCCATCTCTTATTGATCATCTAGGGAACCAATGAAATTTATATCTAAGGCCTGACAATTCGATTCAGCCATGAGTTTAGCTAACCTTGACCTTTGATAAGTTTTGTAGAATTTATTTCTATGCCATATTCTAAAACAATGGCAATCCATTTGCCTCACTTTCCTTCAGGTCCATTCTATGTCAGAATGTCCTTCACTACTGAATTTGGAACATAAGCAATGATGTGTGAATAAAAGATGTACACTCTAAAATCTTTAATAGCTTTCACTAAGGCTAGTGCTTGTTTTTCCATTATGTTGTACTTTAGTGTAGCATCTCTTAAAGATTTACTGAAAAATGCAATAAGCGTTTCATAACCTTGATCATTATTTTGCAACAAGATTGCTGCAATAGTATGTTCTAAAGCAAAAGAAAAAATTATAAAATCATTTTTGGAAATCAAGACTTATGAGGACTGGTGTTTTAGTAAGGGCTTCTTTGATTTCCTCAAAAGACTTTTTAGCCTCTACTGTCCACTTAAGTGTTGAATCTTTCTTTAACATGTTATTTAGTTCTCTAATTAATTCTGCTAAGTTTGAAATGAATCTCCTAAGAAAATTTATTTTGCATAAAAATGTCTGTAATTATTTGATGTTTCTAGGATGAGTGATGTTCTGGATTGCCTCTATTCTAGCTAGATCTATTCTAATTCCATCTTTTGATATTATGTGTCCCAAGAGTTTACCTTCTTCTAGACCAAAGAGTGTCTTTTTGGGATTTAAGGAAATGCCATTTTTTTTGCATTTAATGAAAACTCTTCTTAGGTGATCTAGATGTTCATTATCTGATTTGGAAAACATTGTGATATCATCTTGGTAAACAACTATAAAGTCATGGATTTATTTTGAAAAATCTATGGCCATAGGTCTTTGGATTGTTGCTCTAGCATTCATTAATACAAAAGGCATCTTCAAATATGTGAAAGTACCCCAAGGAGTAGTAAATGCAGTCTTTGCTTGATCCTCTCATTGAACTAAGATATGGTTGTATCCAGAAAATCCATCAAGCAGTGAAGTTATGGATGAGACTACTACCCTCTCGAGAATGTGGTCCATTTTAGGGTGAGGGTAGTTATCTTTTAATGACACTTTGTTCAAGTTCCTAAAATCAACACAAAGTCTGATTTCTCTTGTTTTCTTCCTAGTAGTGACTAAATTATAGACCCAATCGAAATCTCTAATTGGTGCTATGATTTGTGCATCATACATCCTTTTCACTTCTTTTTCAATTAATGGCATAAGAACTGGATTAATTCTCCTAAGATTCTGTTTCAAGGGTTTATGATCTTCTTTGATCGGTATCTTATGTTGAATTATGCTGATATCATAAGACTTAAGGTCTTCATAACTCTAGGCAAAGACATCTTGAAACTCTTTGAACAGATTTATGTATTTCAACTTTTCATTTGGAGGTAATGCTTTGGATATTTTGATAAGCTTGGGTTTTTCTTTAGTTCCTATGTGACATTCTTCTATGTCTTCTCTTAGAGGCTCCATTTCTGGTTTCCTAGCTACATCATTTGGATCAAACAAATCTTCTAATGGGATTAATCCCTCGGGCAAAAAGTTGTTTTTAAGGTTTAAAATTTCAGGATCATCATTCATTATTTCTTCTATTTCTACCTTTTATAAGTTATCTATTTCAAATTTAGTGAAACTAATGGGTTTATCTATGTCTAAAGCATTTGTATCTATGTTACTATCTATGTTATTATCTAATGTACAATTAGTATCTATGTTACAATTTTGAAACTCTCCTTCAGAATTCATGAAATCATAGATTTGAGAATCTTGTGAGAAGATTTGCCAATATATCAAATTGTTAGGTATAAAGGCCTATGTCTCACTTCTGCAGTGTACTTGTGGTTGGGCTGAAAAGGTAATTTGCAAAACCTAGAAAAAGTGGCTAGACTGTGAGCTTGCATGTTTTGTTTACTAGGAATGGCAACAAAATCAGTTTCAAGAAGGTCCTTAATCAAATCTAGGAGAGTCTCTCTGTATTGGCTAAGTCTGGGATTATTCACAGAGTATTATCCTCTACTTTGTTTTATAATCAATTCTAAATCTCCCATGATAGAAACTCTCTTGGCTCCAAGTTTTCTAACAATTTGTAGTTCAAAGATTAAAGCTTCATATTCTGCCACATTGTTTATGCATTTAAAGTTTAATATAAGGGCATGTCTTTCAGAATGATTATTTTCCATGTTGTGAATCCAAAGTCTTGCACCTGTTCGTAATCTATTTACAGAACCATCAAAATATAAATTCCATAGAGACTCATGAAATATGTTTTCACTATCAGGTGCTTTGTATTTTTCTTCTACAACTGTTATTTAATTTTTGTCATTGTCTGAATTATATAAGATGAATGAGTCCATATCAGAATGCATAGAGTATATAGGGTAATTTTATGGTTTTTCTGAACTACTTACCATGTACTTCATCAATGTTTCTTTGTAAAGTTTTCTTTTCTGTCCAAACACAAATATGGTGGCATATGACATGTCCAACTGTAGAGATCCCTGTAATTTTGCTCCCCGTGAGCGAGATAACAACATTCCATACTTGGGTGGGATATCAAAAACTACTATGTCCATGACAATACTCTTTGCTGGGCCCTGGACTAGAGTTACACACAAATATTTAATCAGGCCAAGGCATTACTAAGCTAGAATCAAAGGAAAATAGGCCCTTGTATGGTCTGGTGATATCTAAGTTTAGTCTCTCCATGATTGCTTTAGGCATTAAGTTATGGATGCCCCTAAATCTAGCATAACATTATGTGAGATTTTATCATGAACATTTAAGCTTATGTAGAATAGAGGGATACCCCCTTGTTGATGTTTGCCATTTACTTCTAGACAAAACAATAACTCAGGTTGATCATCATTCAAGTTTACAGCATCTTCTCCTTCACCTTTGTTTAGTGTTTCAATGATTTTTGTTTTGAATATTTCATTTTTTACTAGCTCTGCCAAAGGAACTGATATTTTCAATTTGGCTATCTCAGTCTTAATGTTAAATGGAAATTGAGTTTTTCATGTTTGTATTAGATCTTCCTTAACAATTGTGGTTTGTGTAGTTTTACCTTCTTTTTTAGTACTTGGCAATTCTGTTTGTGTACCAGCAGTTTTGTTTTGAATTCTCTTAATTGGAATGGCTTGAGTAACAATTTCAGTTTGAGTTTTAGTTGAAGTTATATCTACAATTTTTGGGCTGGAAGGCTCCTGAGTTCCTCTAGGGAGAATTTGCATAATTTTTGTCACAGGAGCTTTTGTTATTTTCTTAGTTTGGGTTTGGACTAATTTCTTAGTGGGAATTTCATTATTCTTTTTGCTTCTAAGACTATACTGTTTGTGAACTTCATAGATAGCAGATTCATAACCTTGTTTGTAGTCAAAGGACTCCCCATATTCTAATTCCAATTGTTGTAACATGTACATTTCCTGTTCTTCCTGAGTAAGAAAAACAACATCTTCATTTTTAATTCCTAATAGATTTATCTGGGTATCCTCCTCTTCTTCATGGTTTTGTGAACCCTCATCATATTTTTCTTGGAAAGGATGTCTAATCTGCTGATCTAGTATAACATTTTTCCAATGTTAAGATTCTTCCTAAAGTTGGTGTTTCTTATTGGGGGTGCTTGTTGATTTTCCCATTGAGATTTTCTTTCCATGTTTTCTAATATATCCTGTTATATACCTAGGGGGATAATATGGGGTACCAAGGGAGGTACCTAAGGTAATAACGTAATAATGAGATGGGCCATAGTAATAAATAAGGTGGTTAACCCATATCATGTAAGGGACCACAAGTAGTTAGTAATAATGTAATGGACCCATGGTATTA
>APFE031512626.1:22536-53565 GCA_000404065.3 Pinus taeda
TACAAGGATTTGAAGATTTCTATGGATAAGTATGTGTTGCATGGTGATTTTTATACTTCAGAGATGGATAATATGGATGTTGTTTTGGGATACCCTTGGATGGAATCAGTAGGTATTATCAATATTAATGTACAGAAGAAATTCCTGAAGCTCTGGTATAAAAAGAAGAAAATTACATTACAGGATATTTCCATTAACAAACAGGTAGAGTCCAAGGAGGCTGAAGCAGAAGATATTCCAAGGTTTGACATATTAGATGATGAGCCAATGATGATAGACAATCAAACACAAACAGAGGCTGAAGCAAAAAAGGTTACAGATGATGATACATCAGAGGAGGGCTCAGTGGTTGAAGTCATATTGGAAAAGAAGACACCACAACAGGGACCACAGCAGGGTGAATTAAAGAAAAAGACACTGTGGGTTAAAACTTCAACATATCATCACCCACATCACCCTGCAAGACAACCATCAAGATGGAAACCAACTAGTCACAACCCCCGTATGATGGATAGCGAGGAGCAAAGATCCACCTACTACACATCAACACAAAAGAGCTGCCACAGTCAACTTCCATCTCAAGCGAGCGAGGCACCAGCGAGATCGAGGGTTCACCTTTCTCTTGGATGGCTAAATGCACGTGCATGGTACCAGTGGACTACTCTTTTGAGTAGATCTTATTATTTGTGTTCTTCCCATGTTTCGAGGACGAAACATGCTTAGGGGGGTGGAATGTTATATACCTAGGGGGATAATATGGGGTACCAAGGGAGGTACCTAAGGTAATAATGTAATAATGAGATGGGCCATAGTAATAAATAAGGTGGTTAACCCATATCATGTAAGGGACCACAAGTAGTTAGTAATAATGTAATGGACCAATGGTATTAGTCGATGGTATGAGGGAACCATGGTAATGATCCATGGTATTGTATGTATGAGACCTATATAGAGGCTAGAGACTCCATGTCAAGAAAGATTGTCAAGGAATAGCCAAGGATTATTGTATGTACAAGCATATGGTTTATGGAGTGTTCTCCTTCCTTAAGGAGTGAGTGTATGGTGTTGCCCTACCTTAAGGGTTTGATAATAAAAAATCATTTCTATCTTATTTCTTGGGTTTACTTTTATTGTCTTATATTTTCATATCAGATCTATAATATTTCTTGGGTTAGATCTACAACAATTGGTATCAGAGCTACAACAAGTGGTATCAGAGCTACAACATATCCATTATCCTTTCTACACTCTTAGCTAAACTATTTATTTGACCATCAAAAGTGGAGGTTTCCTCTTTAATGACAAATCTTTTCTCATTTCTCATCATGGCTTTCTTAGCTAATAAATTTTCTTCTACACTAACAACATTTCTTTTTATCTGTTCTAATGTTTTAGGGTTTCATTCCCTCCACTGGTAAGACATGTTAGTGTCAAAACCATCAGGAAATTTGAGTATTGCTAGGTCTGGTGGAGGTTTAATATTAGTAGGGATTGCATTGTAGATACTATTGAACCTAGTACAATAGTCTTGAACAGACTCATTAGGAGCTCTTCTAATGTTGTCATATTCAGATAATATTTGCAGAGGGTTTTTCTTTTTTTCCCATCTATCAATGAAAAATCTATGAAAAGTAGTTAAATATGCAATATGATTAGAAGGTAAACCTTTGATCCATATTTTAACATCCCCTGTCAATGTTTGTGTAGAGAAACTCATTTGGACATCAGACTCATCAATCTCATGTAATTCAAAATAGTCAGTCATTTTATTCACATGTTGTTGGGTAGTATACTGACCAGTAGCATCAAATAAAAAGATTTTTATTTGGTAACCTTGGGGCATGACATTTATTTGAGTTGGTAAAACCAAAGGTGCATATTTGTCTGCCATGGTTGATATTTTGGTTTGACTGTGGGGCAAAGTAGTGGTACTTGAAGGACTTGAGATGGTTGTAGATGAACTATATGGAGTTGAAACGTTTGGTTGGATAGGAAGCTGAGGTATGAATGGTTTAGGGGAATGAACTGTGGTGGATATTATAGGTGAGGTGGTGGTAAATGAAACTATATTTACAATTTTTGAAGACTTTGTAGAAAGTTCAGAGGCAGCAGTAGTGAGGGCAGTTAATTCAATTGATTGTTGAAGATATGCATCGTCTATATGGCTTATCAAGGTTGAGGTTAAAGCTTCTAGTTTATCAAAAGTATAAAAAACAAATTGATCTAAATCAGGATGTATAGGCACCTTTTTTGACTCAATAAATTGAATAAAATTATGGTCTGTTACAGTTTCATGAATTGAATTTTCTGATTTGGTTCTAAACAAAGAAAGCTCAAATGACAGATCAAATTGAATATCCTCTAAACTTGATAATTCTTTGGGGAGTGAATTTGCTTTAACTAACTGACTACTACTTCCTTGAGTTTCTATCTTTTTTTATTTTCTAAAAATTCTGTAAAGGTCATCAACTATTGTAGTAGGGTTTGGATCTGGATTTACCTGGGTATAGAGTGTTCTATTGGAAGCTAGAATTTTAATTTTTAATTGTTTTATGAAACTTTTTAACAACTATAAGATGACCTTAAGGTGCAAAAGGTAAGATTTAATATTTCCTTAATGTTTTATTACACTGAGGATTGGTCTGCGAAACTAGAGGTTTTGGGTTCGATCCTAAGTATGGTCGCCAATATGATATCACTCCAAAATTTCTCTAGAGTTGTTGTGAGAGAAATGATAGAGGTAACCACAAACCTACTTTGGAGATTAGGATCTAGCCTTCTTAACGCTCAGAGAGGGCTCTCTCTTTATGATTTAACTTTGTTTAATTAATTGATTTTAGGCTAGTTATGATTGTACTTGGGTTTGATTTTGATTTGGTGGTGGGATCACTTACTTAGATGGATAGAGGGATGTTTTTTGTCATTGGGATACGGGGTCAAATGTCAAGCAAATAGGACTGGATTAAGTTCTAAAGATAGTTTTTACAGGGCAAGGTATCTGAGTAAATTCATATCTTAAGGCTAGATGGTGAAGTGGTTTTCAATCGGATTCAAGGAGCAATTAAGGGTTCATTAAACTAGATAATGAAGGAAGTGAAAGAGGGCAACTGGGATGAGAGAGCAATTAAGGATTCTCAAATCTGAATATCTGAAGAAAACATTAAAATGATTAACTGTTCAAGATATATTGTACTTAAACAAATTCTGAATAAATTTCCAATTAATTCATTCAATTTAGATAACATGCAAGTTTGTGAAATACATAAGAAAATAACAATTTGACAAAGAAAATACTTCACTGAAGTAGCTCAACACATGAATCCTATAATGCAATCTCTTTATTACTCAGTCCACTTTGTTGACTTGTAAAACTGGTACAATACCCAAGCTCAATTACCAAGTCTTCCAGTGACTTGATTCTGTTGTCCTTGGCCTGTGAGGAGGCCTTTTCTAGCTTGTACTGTGCAGTGATATTATCCAATGAACTTTGAAGTTTGTGCACATTCATAGATTTAATTGTCATGGTGGAATAGATCATCTCACGTTCCTGCTTATGGAACTCAATTTGGTCAATGGGGTGAACATCCCTGGCCAAAACTTCAAAATCTGTTTTCTTGTAGTCTGCTGATGATCTTGGATGTTGGACTATAGGTTGCATGAATGTCATTTGCATCTTCCCACTCTTAATGTCAAAGGTTGACATTAACTTATTTTGATTGGCAAGTGTTTTCTTGAAGTAGTGGGCATAAGTCTCAACCTTCAATGCCTCATTCCTCAAATTAATTTCTTTGTATTTCTCTTTAATATCTTTCTATTTATCCACAAGATTGCTCGATGAAGAGACCTCAATGTTGAGTTGTTTCTCAATAAGTTGGGTGTTTGAGGTAGAAGGCTAGTGTGTTTCTTCTAAATCTGTTGGGATTTTATTCCTTCCAACCATTGTTTCAGTGTCAGTAATTTCCACTGTGTCATTGGTGTCTTCTTGTTCAGTTATAGGATTAAGCTTGGGCCTCTTCCTGTAACTGATCTCAAATTGTTCATATGTAATGTCCATTGTTGAACTAGAACCTTCTTCCCTGGTTCTTTTCACCTTCCTATCTTCATTTGTTGGAGTTTGTAGGATGGGAGTAATATTCATCTGTTCTTCTAGGGTTGGAACCTGCAAAAAGGAACTAGTATCAATTTGATTTTTCACATCTAACAAAGTATTATCCACATCTACTACAATACTGTCCATATCTATCAAAGTGTTTTCCAACCATTCAGATTGGTTGGAAAATCTCTCAATGTCTGGCCTGGGATGACATATGAAAGGACCCAATTTGACTTTGAGCCTTAGTTTATTTATGACTCCATGAGGGTGATATTGCCACATAAAACTATTCCTGAAATTCATCTCCTGCAAATTTTTATTTGCCTTTCGTCCAACTTCCCTAGTATTACAAATAAAGGGTCCCAAAAGATTTTTCATTTTGAACTGGGTCTTCTTCCTAACTAATAGGAAATTGACTTCATCAAAGTTTATAATCTGCCTAAAGTACTCTGATGCAAGTATTCTCAAGGGGAGGTATTTGGGCAGTTTGTAGGGAGCAAGTTGGCATCCATATACCCTGATCTCTGTGTGGCGTTGGTATAGATACTAGTCTCTCACTGTACTGTTCCTTGCCAACTGTAAAACTCTTTTAATCTCTTGACTGATTTTGGGCTGATAGCTACTGGTTAGCATATTTATAATTGGATGGAAAAATGAATTAATGAAGTCTTTATAGGAAAAAAATAGTGGAGTATTTTTGGATCAATGGTGTCCAATAGATGACAGATCTTGGATTGCATTTGGTGTCCAACTTTTGGATGTTGACAGGAAATTTGTCTGACTGGAAGTACAAGAACATATGAAATAATATTGATGAATATTTAAAGACTCTCTCAGTTGGTAATATGATAAATTGCTTATGGATTCTGTCTACTATTAACTGAGCATAGTTGTAAATTATAGTAGGAGGCTTGCTTGGGCAAAAGATAGAAAGGAAAGAAATGACAACCTAATCCACATGTTCATCTATGGTGTACCCTACAATGCAAGAGAGCATGGTTATAATTTGTTTGCCTCTCTTAGAAAATCTGTTGGAGTATGAGATTCCTCTATGATGAAAGTTTGAACAATTTGGGCCATCTTGGGAAGGTCTAACTTGGTATAGAGGTAAAGTAAGCCTTCAATTGAAAGTGGGTCTCATTTGGGCTTGGCTGGATTTGCAGCATTTGATTAATGGGTTCTATAGTGATGGTGAATAAAACTTGCTGGTCATGGGTGACTATGGCTCTTTGACTGGGAATGTAGCAAGCTTGGCAGAAGAGGATGATTTCTGGGAATGGGTGTACTTATGGGAAAACGTACTTTGGAAAATTGTACTCCCATAGGTGAATGCCATCATTCTGGTTCAAAAACGTTTCTTTAGTCTAGCAGTGTAGTTTTAGTAGTTAAGCAGGGGAAGCAGTGTCCTTGATTTGAAATTCTCTATCGGCTAATGCAAGGTGGTCAATATCCAGGTGAGTGGTTTGTAGGGGTCTTACATCCAAAGAAGTTTGGGAAGCCATAATTGGGTTAATTCAACTGAATTAGTCTTTTTGTGGCTTTGGGAGTGAGGTCAGAAACTTTGGAATGGTGGGGAGGGTAGTAACAGTATGTAAAAAAGGGGTTTGGGTGCAGAGTAGGATTCTCTTCAGTTTGAGAAGGTTTTTAAATTAATTTAATTAATTAACCATTCAATAATTACTATGCATTTCTCAAATTCATAGGGTCATTCTAGTTTTTCCAAGAATACCTGAAAATTGGCAATTTGGTGCGCAGATGAGTTTCTGTGGTAGCTGAAGAGGGTACTGAGGCTTGCACTGGGTATTTGCTGCTTCAATTTGGTGTCCGCACCATCTTCAGGTGGAAATAGGTGGCTAAATTGATCGCTCAGAGTTTCTTGGTGTCACAATTGGCTTAGCATAGTTTTACAGCAAAAACGAGCGAAAAGAGTAAAATGGGACATTTTCGGCCTTTTAACCGATAATGGTTACATTTTGGCGCGAAATTTATTGAATGAACAGTGGGAATTTTTTGGTTTAGGTGGGGAGGTTGTTTTGTGTGATATCGCACCGCTTTTGGATGGCAGGTGGTATTTTTCACGAGCACACGATATAACCCGGTGCCGCCACATAGTAGAATAGTGCCTTGACAAAACTGCGAATCTCGCGTGCTCTCGGGTTGTTAACAATCAGATGATGAATCCATGTGATCTCGTTCTACACTATTGGATCTGGGGGTGGGAGTTCAGAGGGATATCACGCAGTTGTGTTGCACGGATGGAGTTCAGAAAGTGGTTGGCGGGGCCTGAGGTTTAATTACAAAGAATTGTAATTAATTAACGAATAATGTCAGGATTTTTAATATAAACCAATGGTTAATAAAGGTGGGACCATAGATTATATGGCGGGGTTTTTTAACTACACCAAGGGTTGGTTGGTTAAAAAGGGTGTCAAGGAATATTAACATAGGGAGCTATAAAGCGGGACTTCAAGAAAAAACTTAGGATAAAGGGTTTTTGTGGGTTTTTTAGGGGAAAAGGAAATTAATAAGGGGGGAAGGTATTATTTGTGAAGGGGGAATGATTTTTGAAGTTTAAGGTGTAGGGAAATGTGTGAAACAAAGGGATAAAAGGTGAAAATGGAGGGAAAGGGTTTTTTACAAGAAATGAAGGGACAATGAGGGGAAATTAGCAAATAAGTATGTGGGGGTCTAGTGAAATGAGGGGAAATTAGTAAACAAGCTTTGGTGAATATCCTTTCCTTTTCATAATTCCTCCCGCACATGAAACATAGGATTAAGCATAATGAATGTTCTTTTGACTTAGCAACCTTGGGCACTTTACAAAACTTCTTCTACCTATCCTTTATTTACCCTAACATTTTCCCTTCATTTCAATGGGTGCATTTGAGCTTTCTAACCCTTTATTTCCTTTTCTTTTGATAAGAAAACTATCTAATTCTAACCTTATAACTTCCATTGGATCAGATTAAACTGATGAGCTCATTATTATTCTCTACCTAACTACTGATCTGCCAAGATTAAATAGTTTGGCTAGATCTTTATTCTCTATCTATCAACATGAAATTTAAAGCATGAATAGTTAAGATTAAATTCTTTGACCATCATGGATTGTGGCATTTTTGACAAGCTACACACAATGTTATTTGTAAAGTAAAGTAAAAAGGTAGTGGCATTTGAATTTGCACACTTTCATGATCTATTTTATCTCTTTTTTTGTGGGGTTCATATTTTTACTTTTATGATATTTTTTTCCTCCTTTCTTTTTGTCATTTGATTATTCTTTTAGGACATACCCTCTTTAAATTTTTTAATTTTTAATATGGAAAAAATTTTGTAGAAAGAAAAAGTATGTACAATATTACAAGACTAACCATAGCCAATTCAAAATTATGAATCCTATTATTATAGGACCCTAACAGTGTCTCCACATGGGGATGGCAATTGCTCGTTAAATGTCAAGAACTTTAAGATCAGTAGCCTTTGAAATTTTGACTGTGGTGACCTTGTAGCTACTCCTCTATAATCTGCTTTATTCATACATATGATGGTAAACCTTGCAAAGCTCAGGGCCTTCTCTCCGGGCTTCAACCTCAAAATATTACCATGCAATCCAATCTAAACTTTGCAATGTTATATACAATGAGAAAAATAAACAAACAAAAAACTGTTAATATGTGGATAAGTAGTGCTTCAACATTATATCATTGACTAGTCCTCTTGGTAGATCTGTTCCATCTAACTAGCTCAAGAAAAATGCATTATTACCTTTGTAACCATAAATGATATAAGGGACTTGCCATAGGAAATCAAATTTACCATGTTTTCCCTTCTCTTCTCTTCTATAATCCCATTTGAGTACATTGTCACCTATGTAAAAATCATCAACTTTTGTTTTCTTGTCAAAAATATTTTTGATTTTATCCTAGATCACTTGTGATTTGACATAGACTTCTTCTCTAGTTTTCTGCAAGTGTATTGTTTGATTTATCCTCCTTTGGATATCATCCGGTTCTACTTGCAGCTCTTGAATAATTTTCATCACTGCAACTCCTAAAGAGGATGGGAAAACAACATCCATTCCATATACTAGCTAGTATGGAGATGTACCAATGTACTTTTTGGTAGTTAGTCTATCTGCCCATAAGGCATTGACCAACTTTTTGTTTCAGGTCTTCTTGTTGTCTTCTAGCAGTTTCTTGATGATATTAACAATGCTTTTGTTTGATGATTCTGCAAGTCCATTACCTTGAGGGTAATAGGTAGTGGAATGGCCAAGGGTAATGTGATATATGTTACAAAAGTCTACCATTTTCTTGGATTTGAAAGCAACCACATTATCAATAATGAGCTTTTGGGGGCATCTAAACCTAGAAAGGAAGTTGTTCTCAAGGAATGAAATGATGATAGAGTCTATGGCTTGTCTAGAAGGGATGGCTTTTATCAATTTAGTAAAGTAATCAGTCGCTGTCAAAATCGATTTATGCTGGGTTGAGGAGGATGGGTGAATTTCCCCAATAAAGTCTAAACCCCATTGTTGAAAAGGCATTTCTATGGATATGGGTTTGAGAGGTAATGGTAAGGGTTTCCTTTTGCCCTCAAATATTTGGCACTTGTGACAGGAGGTCAAATGTTTCTTGACATATGAAAAAAGGGTGGACCAGTAAAAACCTTCCCTTAGGATCTTATCAACAGTTGTTTTCCAATATAGGTGTCCTCGACAATCTCCTGCATGAAATTCTTGCATAACATTGTTAGCTTCATCTTTCAATAAACAAATCAATAAAATGCCGCCATTATCTTTCCAAAATAAAACATTATCTATGATACAATATTTCATTTATTTCATTTTCAAAAATCTATTTTAGTTCTAGATAAACCAGGAGGAGCTTGTAAGTTTAGTAAAACAAATATAATATCTGCATACCAAGGTGAATCTATGAAAGATTCACCGATCTGTGGAGTTGCCATCTCTTCCTGATCATCTAGGGAGCCAATGAAATTTATATCTAAGGCCTGACAATTCGATTCAGCCATGAGTTTAGCTAAACCTTGGCCTTTGATAAGTTTTGTAGGCTTTATTTCTATGCCATAGTCCAAAATAGTGGAAATCCATTTGCCTCTCTTTTCTTCAGGCCCATTCTGTGTAAGAATGTCCTTCACTATTGAATTTGGAACATAAGCAATGGTGTGTGAATACAAGATGTACACTTTGAAATCTTTAATAGCTTTCACTAAAGCTAGTGCTTGTTTTTCCATTATGTTGTACTTCAGTGTAGCATCTCTCAAATATTGACTGAAAACTGCAATAGGCTGCTCATAACCTTGATCATTCTTTTGCAACAAGACTACTGCAATAGTATTTTCTGAAGCAAAAGAAAAAATTATAAAATCCTTTTGGAAATCAAGACTTATGAGGACTGGTGTTTTAATAAGGGCTTCTTTGATTGCCTCAAAAGATATTTAGCCTATACTGTCCACTTAAGTGCTGAATCTTTCTTTAACATATTATTTAGTTCTCTAATTAATTCTGCTAAGTTTGAAATGGATCTCCTAAGAAAATTTATTTTGCCTAAAAATGACTGTATTATTTGATGTTTCTAGGATGAGTAATGTTCAGGATTGTCTCTATTCTAGCTGGATCTATTCTAGTTCCATCTTCTGATATTATGTGTCCCAAGAGTTTACCTTCATATAGACCAAAGAGTGTTTTTTTTGGATTTAATGAAATGCCAATTTTTCTGCATTTAATGAAAATGCTCCTTAGGTGATCTAGATGTTCATTATCTGATTTGGAAAACGCTGTGATGTCATCTTGGTAAACAACTAGAAAGTCATGGATTTCTTTTGCAAAAGCTATGTCCATAGGTCTTTGGAATGTTGCTCTAGCATTCATTAATCCAAAATGCATCTTCAAACACATGAAAGTACCCCAAAGAGTAGTAAATGCAGTGTTTGCTTGATCCTCTGGTTGTACTAAGATTTGGTTGTATCCAGAAAATCCATCAAGCAATGAAATTCTGGATGAGCCTACTACCCTCTAGAGAATGTGGTCCATTTTAGGGAGAGGGTAGTTATCTTTTAATGACACTTGGTTCAAGCTCCTGAAATCAACACAAAGTCTTATTTCTCATGTTTTCTTCCTAGTAGTGGCTAAATTAGAGACCCAATCGGAATCTCTAATTGGTGCTATGGTCTGTGTATCATACATCCCTTTCACTTATTTTTCAATTAATGGCATAAGAACTGGATTAATTCTCCTAAGCTTCTATTTAAAGGGTGTATGATCTTCTTTGATGGGTATCTTATGTTTAATTGTGCTGGTATCATAAGACTTAAGGTCTTCATAACTCCAGGCAAAGACATATTGAAACTCTTTGAACAGATTTATGTATTTCATCTTTTAACTTGAAGGTAATGCTTTGGATATTTTGATAAGCTTGGGTTTTTTCTTCGGTTCCTATGTTATATTCTTCTATGTCTTCTCTTAGAGGCTCCACTTTTTGTTTCCTAGCTACATCATTTGAATCAAACAAATCTTTTAATGGGACTAATCCCTTGGGCAAAAAGTTATTTTTAAGGTTTAAAATTTCAGGATCATCATTCATTATTTCTTCTATTTCTACATTTTCTAAGTTATCTATTTCTAATTTAGTGAAACTAGTGGGTTTATCTATGTCTAAATCATTTATATCTATGTTACTATATATGTTATTATATAGTGTACAATTAGTATCTATGTTACAATTTTGAAACTCTCCTTCAGAATTCATGAAATTATAGATTTGAGAATCTTGTGAGAAAATCTGTCAATATTTCGAATTGTCAGGTATAACAGGCCTATGTCTCACTTCTATAGTGTACTTGTGGTTGGGTTGAAAAGGTAATTTGTAGGTACTAGCAAAAGTGGCCAGACTGTGAGCTTGCATGTTCTGTTTCCTAGGAATGGCAGCGAAATCATTTTCAAGAATGTCCTTAATCAAATCTATGACAATCTCTCTGTATTGGCTAAGTCTGGGATTATTCACAGAGTATTCTCCTTTAATTTGTTTTATAATCAATTCTGGATCTCCCATGATAGAAACTCTCTTGACTCCAAGTTTTCTAACAATTTGTAGTCCTAATTAAATCTTCATATTTTGCCATATTGTTTGTGCATTTAAAGTTTAATCTAAAGGCATGACCTTCAGAATGATTATTTTCCATGTTGTGAATCCAAACTCCTACACCTGCTCCTGATCTATTTACAAAACCATGAAAATATAAATGCCATAGAGACTCATGAAATATGTTTTCACTATCAGGTGCTTTGCATTTTTCTTCTACAACTGTGATTTAATTTTTGTCATTGTCTGAATTATACAAGATGAATGAGTCCATATCGGAATGCACAGAGTATATAGGGTAATTTTGTGGTTTTTCTGTACTACTTACCATGTACTTCATCAATGTTTCTTTGTAAAGTTTTCTTTGCTGTCGAAACACAGATATGGTGGCATATGACATGTCCAACTATAGAGATCCCTGTAATTTTGCTCCCCATGAGAGAGATAACAACATTCCATATTTGGGTGGGATATCAAAAACTATTATGTCCATGACAATACTCTTTGCTAGGCACTGGACTAGAGTTACACACAAATCTTTAATTAGGCCAAGGCATTTGACTTGGCTAGAATCAAAGGAAAAGAGGTCCTTGTACGGTTTGGTGATATCTAAGTTTGGTCTCTCCATGATTGCTTTAGGCATTAAGTTATGGGATGCCCCTGAATCTAGCATAGCGTTATGTAAGATTTTATCATGAACATTTAAGCTTGTGTAGAAGAACGAATAGCCCCTTGTTGATGTTTTCCATTTACTTCTGGACCAAACAATAACTCAGGTTGATCATCTTTCAAGTTTACAACATCTTCTCCTTCACCTATGTTTAATGTTTCAGTGATTTGTGTTCTGTATGATTAGTTTTTTACCAGCTCTATCAAAGGAACTGATATTTTCAATTTGGTTATCTTAGTCTTAATGTTAAATGGAAATTGAGTTTTGCATGTTTGTATTAGATCTTACTCAGTAGTTGTGGTCTGTGTAGTTTTACCTTCTTTTCTGTACTTGGCAATTATGTTTGTGTACCAACAGTTTTGTTTTGAATTCTCTTAATTGGAATGGCTTGAGTAACAATTTCAGTTTGAGTTTCAGTTGAAGTTATATCTACAATTTTTGGGTTGGAAGGCTCCTGAGTTCCTCTAGGGAGAATTTGTAGAATTTTGGTCACAAGAGCTTATGTTATTTTCTTAGTTTGGGTTTGGACTAATTTATTAGTGGGAATTTCATTATTCTTTTTGCTTCTAAGGCTATATTGTTTGTGAAATTCATAGATAGCAGATTCATAGCCTTGTTTGTAGTCAAAGGACTCCCAAGATTCTAATTTCAATTGTTGTAACATGTACATTTCTTGTTCTTCCTAAGTAAGAAAAACAACATCTTCATTTTTAATTCCTAATAGATTTATCTGGGTATCCTCCTCTTCTTCATGGTTTTGTGAACCCTCAACATAGTTTTCCTGAAAAGGATGTCTAATATGCTGATCTGGTATAGCATTTTTCTAGTGTTAGGATTCTTCCTAAAGTTGGGGTTTCTTATTGGGGTGCTTGTTGATTTTCCCATTGAGATTTTCTTTACATGTTTTCTAATCTATCCATTATCTTTTCTACAATCTTATCTAAACTATCTATTTTACCATCAAAAGTGGAGGTTTCCTCTTTAATGACAACTCTTTTCTCATTTCTCATCCTAGCTTTCTTAGCTAATAAATTTGCTTCTACACTAACAACATTGCTTTGCATCTATTCTAATGTTTCAGGGTTTTTTTCCCTCAACTGGTAAGACATGTCAGTGTCAAAACCATCAGGAAATTTGATTAATGCTAGGTCTGGTGGAGGTTTAATATTAGTAGGGATTGCATTGTAGATACTATTGAACCTAGTACAATAGTCCTAAACAGACTCATTAGGAGCTCTTCTAATGTTGTCATATTCAGATAATATTTGCAGAAGGGTTTTCTTTCTTTCCCATCTACCAATGAACAATCTATGAAAAGCAGTTAAATATGCAATATGATTAGCAGCTAAACCTTTGAACCATTTTTTAACATCCCCTGTCAATGTTTGGGCAAATAACCTCATTTGGACATCAGACTCATCAATCTCATGTAATTCAAAATAGTCAGTCATTTTATTCTCATGTTGTTGGCAGTATACTGACCAATAGCATCAAATAAAAAGATTTTTCTTTGGTAATCTTGGGGCATGACATGTAGTTGAGCTAGTAAAACTAAAGGTGCATATCTGTCTGCCACGGCTAAGATTTTGGTTTCACTTTGGGGCGAGTTAGTGGTGCTTTAAGGACTTGAGATGGATGTAGATGAACTATATAGAGTTGAAATGTTTGGTTGCAGAGGAAGCTAAGGTATGAATGGTTTAGGGGAATGAACTGTGGTGGACATTATAGGTGAGGTGGTAGTAAATGAAATTGTATTTACATTTTTTTAAGACTCTATATAAAGTTCAGAGGCAGCAGTAGTGAGGGCAGCTAATTCAACTGATTGTTAAAGATAGGCATCGTCTATATGGATTATCAAGGTTGAGGTTAAATCTTCTAGTTTATCAAAAGTATCGAAAACAAGTTGATCTAAATCAGGATGTATAGGCACCTTTTTTGACTCAATAAATTGAATAAAATTAGGGTCTATTATAGTTTCATGAAATTAATTTTCTAGTTTGGTTCTAAAGAGAAAAATCTCAAATGACAGATCAAACTGAATATCCTCTAAACTTGATAATTCTTTGGGGAGTGAATTTTCTTTAACTTACTACTACTTCCTTGAGTTTCTACCATTTTTTATTTTCTTAAAATTCTGTCAAGGTCATCAACTATTGTAGTAGGGTTTTGGATCTGGATTTCCCCTGGTATAGTGTGTTCTCATGGAAGCCATAATTTTAATTTTTAATTGTTTTATTAAACTTTTTAACAACTCTAAGACGACCTTAAAGTGAAAAAGGTAACATTTAAGATTTCCTTAAAGTTTTATTACATTGAGGACTGATCCGTAAAACTAGGGATTCTGGGTTTGATCCCCAGTATGTTTGCCGATATGTTATCACTCCAAAATTTCTCTAGAGTTGTTGTGAGAGAAATGATAGAGTTAACCACAAACCTACTTTGGAGATTACGATCTAGCCTTCCTAATTCTCAGAGAGGTATCTCTCTTTATGATTAAAATTTGTTTAGTTAATTGATTTAGGGCTAGTTATGATTGTACTTGGGTTTTGATTTTGATTTGGTGGTGGGATCACTTACCTAGATGGATAGAGGGATTTATTTTATCATTAGGCCGTGGAGTCAAATTCAAGCAAACAGGACTAGATTAAGTTCTAGAGATAGTGTTTACAGGGCAAGGTAGCTAAGTAAATTCAAATCTTAAGGCTGGATGGTGAAGTGGTTTTCAATCGGATCTAGGGAGTAATTAAGGGTTCCTTAAACTAGATAATGAAGGAAGTGAAAGAGGTCAACCGGGATGGGAGAGAAATTAAGGATTCTTAGATCTAGATATCAGAAGAAAACATTAAAATGATTAATTGTTCAAGACAGAGTGTACTTAAACAAATTCTAAAATAAATTTCCAGTTAATTCATTCAATTCAGATAACATGCAAGTTCTTGAAGTACATAAGAAAATAACAATTTGACAAAGAAAATACTTCACTGAAGTAAATCAACACATGAATCCTGTAATGCAATCTCTTTATTACTTCGTCCAGTCTGCTGACTTGTAAAATTGGTACAATGAACCCTCAGGTTACAGATCAATACAACTATAGAAATGTCTAGCAATCCACACTCTATACTTTCAATTATGAAGTATTTATACAAAAATAGTTTACAAAATATACCAAACTGTCTTGGGAATTAATCTAGTAAAAAAGAAATATCTTCTTGCAAGAAGATAGAGACAAATATTCAACTGATGTAAGTTGTCCCTGTTTATTTGGCTGTGTTGTTTTTATGCTTTGATCTTTTGTTGTTTATTCTCCTTTGATGTTGGTCATCTACGCTGGTTGTTCTTTTTACTTTTCCCTTTCAACTGACGCACTTTAACCTGATACTCTTTCATCTCACTAATCTGTCACTTTTCTTTCACTGTGTTGCTTTCACTTTTACTGTGCATTTTTACAGTAAGTCATTTAACTTTTCCCACGTGTTTGCATCTGGTAATTTGATATTTACCATTTTTTTGTAAATTTCATCTGCTTCTGTGTACCTAGAAAAGGTGGGCCTGTTCACAAAAAGGTGTTTTACCTCATGCTGGAGGTAAAATAGGTTCTCAAATGTTTGGTACAGAACCTTTCCTGTAGGCATTCCCTTCATAGAGGAATTATTGGCTTGATTTATTGCCACCTCTCTAATTCCCCTGTTTTAGTCTTCTTGTGGCATTAATTTGTCACTTATCACCAAAGGATTTGGCAGAACTTTTTGCCTTAAAACATCAACCTTTACCATGAACCTGTCTATAGCCAACTGCATGGTTTGACATTTGTCTTCAAGGTTCATCATCAAATTCCTCTTGGTGAGCACCTTTTTCACCTCTAGTATAGTGCTAGTCCTGTCAGCTATGTCCAACTCCTGCAATTCATATTTGTTTTTAGAGTTAAGGAAGTAGATTAATCTGGTGGCTTCTTTAGGCATGTCTCCAAGTTCAGCCTTAACTCTTTGAATTACTTCTATAGCCTCATTGACTCTGTCATTTTGTTCAAAGATGACTTGTATATATGGACAAATATCATTGAGAAAGTCAATGATATTGGCCCATAGCTGTTCTTTAGCTTGGCCAATTGGCTCCTTTAATGTCAATTCTTTTTCCAAGATCTTCATTCTTTCAGTCAACCTGGTTGACTTCTGAACTTCATCCTTGTGCATAATTTGGGCAATTTTCTTCTCATCCTCCAGACTCCTTAACTGTTCTTTGAGTCTATTTATCTCACAGGTTTTAATGGACATGTCCTCCATTGCTTTGACCAATTTGCTTGCCTCATCACTTGGCTGAGCTGCTACTGTTGTCGAACCTGTTGCTGATGTAGATGATGTTGTAGTTGGAAGTGTTGTAGCTAATGGAGCTGTGGGGGCCGATGAAGCTGCCAAGGTTGATGGAATTGCTATAGCCACTATTGGAATGGTAGTGGCAGTGGCTGTCTCAAGGCTGGCATGATTCAACTGTATTAAGTTGTCCAACTCCTTCTCCATTTCTTTTAACTGATCATTCAATTGCAGAATGAGGTCCATCATCTTCCCTTGCTGAGTTTTTCTTTCAAGGAATTCCTTTGTCTGTGAATGCTCTGAATGATGCAGCTTCAGTTGCTTCTTCAAAGCAGCAATATCCTCATTCTTCTTCTTTATTAGTTTCTCAGCAACTTTGACATCATTGGGATTATACCCAAGCTCAATCACCAAGTCTTCCATTGACTTGATTCTGTTGTCCTTGGCCTATGAGGAGGCCTTTTCCAGCTTATACTGTGCAGTGATATTATCCAATGAACTTTGAAGTTTGTGCACAGTCATAGATTTATTTTTCATGGTGGCATAGATCATCTCACCTTCCTACTTATGGAAGTTAATTTGGTCAATGGGGTGAAAATTCCTTTCCAAAACTTAAAAATCTATTTTCTTATAGTCTACTGATGATCTTGGCTGCTAGAATATAGGTTGCATGAATGTCATTTGCATCTTCCTAGTCTTAATGTCAAAGGATGAAATTTACCTATTTTGATTGGTAGGTGTTTGCTTGAAGTAGTGGGAATAAGTCTCAGCCTTCAATGCCTCATTCCTCAACTTAATTTCTTTGTATTTCTCTTTAATATCTTTCTCTTTATCCATAGGCTTGCTGGATAAAGAGACCTGAATGTTGAGTTGTTTCTGAATAAGTTGGGTGTTTGAGGTGGAAGGCTGGTGTGTTTCTTCTAAAGATGTTGGGCTTTTATTCCTTCCAACCATTGTTTCAGTATCAGTAATTTCCACTGTGTCAATGGTGTCTTCTTGTTCAGTTACAGGATTAAGCTTGGGCCTCTTCCTGTAATGGATCTCAAATTGTTCATCTGTAGTGTCCATTGCTGAACTAGAACCTTCTTCCCTAGTTCTTTTCACATTCCTGTCTTCATTTGTTGGAGTTTGTAGGATGGGAGTAATATTCATCTGTTCTTCTAGGGTTGGAACCTGCAGAAAGGAACTAGTATCAATATGCTTTTCGACGTCTAACAAAGTATTCTCCACATCTACTATAGTACTGTCCATATCTATCAAAGTGTTTTCGAACCATTTAGACCAGTTGGAAGATATCTCAATGTATGGCCTGGGATGATGTATGAAAGGACCCAATTTGACTTTGAGCCTTAGTTTATTTATGACTCCATGGGGGTCATATTGCCACATAAAAATATTCCTGAAATTCATCTCCTGCAAAATTTATCTACCTCTGGTCCAACTTCCCTAGTATTACAAATAAAGGGGCCCAATTGATTTTTCATTTTGAACTAGTTCTTCTTCCTAGCTAATAGGAAATTGACTTCATTAGAGTTTAAAATCTGCTTAAAGTAGTCTGATGCAAATATCCTCATGGGGAGGTATTTGGGCAGTTTGTTGGGAGCAAATTGGCATCCATATATCCTGATCTCTATGTGGTGCTCGTATAAATACCAGTCTCCCACTCTACTGTTCTTTGCCAACTCTAAAACTCTTTTAATCTCTTGACTGATCCTGGGCTGATAGCTACTGTTTAGCATATTTATAACTAGATGGAAAAATGAATCAATGAAGTCTTTATAGGAAAAAATAGTGGATTATTTTTGGATCAATGGTGTCCAATAGATGACAGATCTTGGATTGTCTTTGGTGTCCAACTTTTGGATGCTGACAGGAAATTTGTCTGACTGGAAGTACAAGAACATATGAAATAATAATGATGAATATTTAAAGACTCTCTTAGTTGGTAATATGATAAAATGCACATGAATTCTGTCTACTATGAACTGAGCATAGTTGTAAATTATAATAGGAGGCTTGCATGGGAAAAAGGTAGAACGGAAAGAAAGGACAACATGATCCACATGTTCATATGTGGTGTACCCTAGAATGCAAGAGAGTATGGTTATAATTTGTCTACCTCTCTCAGAAAAAATGGTGGAAGCATATGGAGGAGTATTTGTTGGAGTATGAGACTCCTCTATGATGAAAGTTTGAAAAATCTGGGCCATTTTGGGAAGGTCTAACTTGGTATAGAGGTCAAGTAAGACTTCAATTGAAAGTGGGGTCTCATTTAGGCTTGGCTGGATTTGCAACATTTGATTAATGGATTCTGCAGTGATGGTGAATAAAACTTGCTAGTTAGGGATGACTATGGCTTCTTGACTAGGAATGTAGCAAGCTTGGAAGAAGAGGATGATTTCTGGGAATGGGTGTACTTCTGGGAACAAGTACTTGGGCAAATTGGACTCCCATAGGTGAGTGTCATCATTCTGGTTCAAAAACTTGTCTTTACTCTAGCAGTGAGTTTTAGTAGGTAGGCAGGGGAAGCAGTGTCCTTTATTTGAATTTCTTTGTCGGCTAAGGCAAGGTGGTCAATATCCAAGTGAGGGGTTTGTAGGGATCTTACATCTAGAGAAGTTTGGGAAGCCATAATTGGGTTAATTCAACTAAATTAGTATTTCTGTGGCTTTGGGAGTGAGGTCAGAAACTCTCGAATAGTGGGGAGGGTAATAATAGTCTGTAAAAAAGGGGTTTGGGTGCACATTAGGCTTCTCTTTAGTTTTGGAAGGTTTTAAAATTAATTTTATTAATTAACCATTCGATAATTACTGTCTATTTTTCAAATTCACAGGGTCGTTCTGGTTTTTCCAAGAATATCTGGAAATCAGCGATTTGGTGTGCAGACAGGTTTCTGTGGTAGTTGAAGAAGGTACTGAAGCTTGAATTGGGTATTTGCTACTTCAGTTTGGTGTCCGCAATGTCTTCAGGTGGCAATAAGTGGCTAAATTGGTCGCTTAGAGGTTCTGGGTGTCACAATTGGCTTAGCAGAGTTTTATAGCAAAAATGAGCGAAAAGAGTAAAATAGGGCATTTTTGGCCTTTTAACCGATAACTGTTACATTTTTGCGTGGAATTTATTGAATGAACAGTGGCCAGTTTTTGGTTTAGGTGGGGAGGTGGTTTTGTGCAATATCGCACCACTTTTGGATGGCGGGTGGTATTTTCCGCGAGCACACGATATAACATGGTGCCGCTATGTAGCAGAACTGTGTGCGGCCAAAACCGCAAATCTCGTGTGCTCTTGGGCTGTTAACAGTTGGACGATGAATTTGTGTGCTATGGTTGTGCGCTGTTGGATCTAGGGGTGGGAGATCGGAGGGATATCGAGCAGTTGAGTTGCATGGATGGAGTCAGGAAAGTGGTTGGTGGGGCCCGAGGTTTAATTACAAAGAATTGTAATTAATTAACGAATAATGTCGGGATTTTTAATATAAGCCAATGGTTAATAAAGGTGGGTCCCGTTGTGCTATAAAACAACCCCCCATTTCAATAAATCTTACTTCAGAAAATTGTAAATTGAAATGGGTCCCTTTTAATTTAAAATTGGTATTAATCCATCACTTTTCTAAAGGTTTCAAAATAAACAAAATAGCTTCAAACCCTTTGAAATAATCGATCTTTTAAAATAAAAGGAATAATCCTTTATTATTGCGATAAATCGATTGCAAGATCACATATCGCGATAACAAAAGGATGCATAAACCATGACCCATTGATTTTCCCCGATGCGATAAAAGCCAAATAGCCGATGGATAATCGGGAAAACAAATAATAAAAGGCCCTTCCCTTTTGCCCCGATGCGATATCGCAATCGGCGATCGGGGAATGTGATGCAAACATAACAAGCTCTCCTCATTCAAACTCCCGATGCGAGTCTAGCGATATCGCATATCGGCGATCGGGGATTTCATAAGACTCAAATGAAATTACCCAAGCCTTTCTCCGATTGCCGATTGCGATGAACCCAAAAGTGCGATTTTCGAAAAAGATCAATATGATTTCGCTATATTATGTATTAATTATCATTGAAAGCCTTTTCTCTTCCTGATAGAGATTCGCTCGCGTCCAACCGCCAAAAAATCAAATCCACGCTTAAAACCATTATTCGGCAAATAAAGGATATAACGAGCACTTAAGTGATTGACATGTTTTAACGGCCAATTAATACACAGTCATGCCTAAATCCTTTCAGAGATTGCATCCGCGGGAACCTTATGATAAATCATCCATTTCCCATTGATTGACACAATTTCCTCATATTTGGTTTTAGCTATCTATTCTCTGCATTACGTCTATCTTTCTCTTGCGCAGAGTTTTTCCACAGTAACGATGGGAAAGAAATCTAAGAAGTCTGGAATGCCTTCGGCTCCTATGGTAACAGGACAGCATGCCACCGATCCGGGACCAAGCAAGAAGGGATTAATCTCAGATACCACATGTCTCGGCCTTGGCAACATTACTCGGCAAAATATTTACAACCTGGTTGAAGCCGAGGAACCTGAGCAAACAACGGTACAAGCCTCAGCAGGTTCAAGCCGGAAATCCGATGCTACTTTGAAGGATTTGGCTGATTCCTACCTTCATAGGATAGCAGCTAGAGAACAAATTCTTCCATATACGGATGTGGTGAGATGGGCAATCGAAGCAATTCCAATTACGGACAGAAAATTATGCACTATTGATGGAAGAACATTTGGTTCATTTCAGCCCAATGATTTTAGACAAATGTACCACTTGCTCGAGCCAGAGAAGAAATATAATAAAGCATTTCTTGAGAAGTTTTGAGATGAGAATGAGACCGAGTCAGCACCTATAAGAGAATGGAGACAAAACCCGGCGAAACACAAACATGAGTCTTAGGGTAAGTACTCCGTCGACTCTTTATGTTCTCCTTATTGTTATGCTGGAGCCATGATGTGTCAACTATGCGGATTGCATGATTCTTCTAAGTTTTCTATAGAAATGGTTCCTTTAATAGAAGCAGCATGTAATAGTGAAATTATGGATTGGGGGAATATATTATCGGATAAGTTGGCCACGGCTATTCTTGACTTCAGAAATAAATCTCGTGTTATCGATAGGTTCATCCCTCCGTTCTATTTTAGTGCCTACATTTTGGATACCCTCTGTTTTAATTCCGAGTTTCCCGTTTTAGGGTGGAGATGGACTCCACAGGAACCTATGCCTATTCATATTTACCACCAGAAGCTATGGAAAACTTATTATAAGCACCATTTATACTAAGTTTGCAATGGATTTATGCTACCCCTTTACTATGCAATTTTTGATAAACCTGCCCCTAAGATCTCCTCTCAGGCTGAAATTGACTTAACAGCCCTAGGAACATGGTTTGGAGAAGAAAAAATCACCTATGTCAGAGTTTTCGGCAGTCAGGCCAGACCTCATGTCCTCCCATTATACATACTAGATAAGCTATTAGCTCGTGAAATAGCATATCAGCTTACAACTGCTTCAACCACGAAAACTCTCATAAATTCAAAAAAGCAAGTTTGGCCTCCTTTTCCTCTTAGGTGTGGCGTCTATACTCTGCATGATTATAAACATGCAGAGAAAGAGACAGAAAAAATTAACGTCTTAAGTCTCGCCACTCTGCCCAATAGACGCTTCGACCTGAAGAAAATCATCTATAACGCCCTAGATCAAGCCAAGCATACCAAAGTCGAGCACAAGGAAGATGAGTTTGATGACATGTTCTCCTCCGCCGAGTCAATATTCCAGGTACAACACCTAGCCAGGATGAGATATCGCGACGATGGGTTGGTAGAATTTAACAAACTTAGAGAACAGAGGTTGCAAACTCTGCCTCTAGATTTGTTAGCTACTACTTTGACAGTTCAGTCAAGCGAACCTGAGCAGCAGCTTACTAATGAACCTCCTGCTACATCCGCAATCTATGAAGAAGTCCAAAGAAGAGAGCAGGAGGAACTGCGAAGAATAGAACAGGAAGAGGCACAAAAAAAGAACAGGAAGAGGAACTGCGAAGAATAGAACAGGAAGAGGCAGAAAAGAAGCAACAGGAGAGAATAAGGGAAGAAGAACAGAAAAGGTAGTAGGAGCAGAGTAGTAAATAAATAAATGTGGATACTCAAGTGGATCCAAAATTTCTTGAAGAATGGAAACAATTCAATACCATTATAGGCAATCTTGAAACTTCAACGGATGCTGAAACGTCCAAAGCTGCCGATATACAAGATACAACATCACAGGAGGTTCCAAACAAAGGAACCAGCGGTCCACCCTCAAGTACAGTAGTAGAAATAATTCCAAAAAACCCCTCTGATCAAATTGTTTTGCAAGTAGAGGACATTCCTCCACTAGATGTTTTCTATAGTCCAAAACACAGGGCTGTGATAAAACGACAAAGGAAGAGAAGAAGTATTGATCAACCTTCTATGTTCCCTGAACAAACAATAACAACAAATGTGGTATGGAGAGAGGAATTTGACCCCTCCGATGACCTAACCAAGTTATCTCAGTATGCCGGTGCCTATTCGACAGCCACCATGGATAAGGCATCAGAGGTAAGAAATTTATTGAAGGAAAAGGATCAAGCGATCGCTTCATTGCAAGCACAGTTATTGGCAGAGCAGCAGAAGTTAGAACAGTTACAACAGCAATTGTCCACACAGCAACAATTAAACAACCAGCTAAATAAGCAGTTGCATGAAGAGAAGCAGAGGATTGATTCGGGAGCAATTCAGAGACAAAAAGAACTATCCGAGGCATTATCAAAATTGAAGGCGATGAATGAACAAATGGCAAAGACAAAAGATGAGCAAATTGCTCAATTATCAGCTCAGGTAGAAAGGTTCAAGAGTCTTCCCCAGCCGGCCAAATTCAGAGCAGAGGCAATGCAAATCAACAAGGCATTCATAACGCAGATAAGATTGTTATGTCATGAAATCGCCCAAGTTGAACCTTTATGCAACATAACATCATCTATAATAGATAAGTCAGTGGATGCCAGGCAGGATTTGGAGCAAGCCGAAGACACTTCGACAGATTTTCTTACATGGCAGGACTCTAATGAGGGAAAGGCAGCAAACTTGCCCAAAATCTTAGAATCCCATAAGGAAATCCTATTCACAGAATGACAGTCCCAATTAATGAAAGCAGAGAGAGCTGTCTCCCGATGCAAATTATCTACCAGCAATTTAATTGACTTGATCAATAACACTCTCTATTTATCTGACATGATTTCTCAATGTACACCAGGTAAACTATTATTAGCCAAGACATTGGAGAAATCATGTAACCAAGAGCTTGAAAAGAACGGGAAATTAATCTCAGGGATTAAAAGTTTAACTTGGGACACCTATTGGTTGTTCCTAGTTAAACCATACAGTCATAGAGCCGCCCTCAAATGCCTGACGGATGCGATTGGGTGTATCATCCCCGATATACATGATGCCACTTATGCTGCTCAAATCAATTCTTGACTCAGCCGCCCTCAAGAAGTGGAGCCAATGCTGGCAATATGCCAACTCAGGACAAAGGGAAAACAGCTAGAAGAATGAAACATCGCTGTCGATTTCTAGATCATTGTGGGGAGGGGGGATATTTTAGGATCGGATTATACCAATTTAGTAGCATTTTAAATTTGTAGTTTGTTAGTTTAGTTTAATATTTATAGACCCTTTCATGCATTTAGAAAGGGTCGTAAGTTTTTGTATATAACTTAAGCTTGAAGTTGCACTACTTTACTACAAGCATATTCTTTTATGAAGACTGGACCAAATTTTTCCAAATTTTGACAATGAATCTTTGATATGAATGTGCACTATTGTATTTATTTTAAAGTATTTCTGAATCGGAAGAAGGAATTCAAATTGGGATTGGCGTAGGGAATAATTTGCAGCTCATATGGTACTATTATCTATGTCTGAATTTATTCCTTTTACGTAAATTTTTGTTTGGTCATTTATGCTATTATTGAGTATGTGAATGTATTTTAATAGTAAAATTTATGCTTTCCACTATTGGATGTTTACAGTTTGCTATTCTTTCAATCATGCATGTATCAGTAATATAAGAGAGAAGTGTAATATTGTTTTATCAATTACTTCGTTCAACTATTTGAACGAAGTAATTATCATTTAAATGAATGTCTTTGTTTATTGCTTAGTGTCATCTATATGCCTATCAGTAAACGTAGATCATTAAATGTTACACTTAAAGAATAGAAGCTACCCAGGATAAAATAGTCATTTACGTTTTCGTTCATAGAATAAGTCCTCCGTTTATTATCACTTATTTGAAAACCAATCATTCATTCACCCCCCTTTTATTCACTACTGGGAAACTGGTCCCATCATATCCAGTCGGAGCCCCCATCCCAAACGGAAAAGGAGTTGTATTAAGGTCTGGACCGGGTGGTTATCCCCCGATGTTGATGTAACGATTTTCGGGGCGTCAACATTTCTGGCGCTAGAAGGAGGGCCATCCACTATGAATGGCGAGTAAGTCAAAACCTACAGGCCATTCACAGAGTAAATCACCCTCCACCTCTCCTCGGACCTCTCGTTTGCACTCTGAAATACCAGTATCCAGACAAGAAGAGGAAGGATCAACTACTACTGCTCAACCTCATTATACTTCAGAAAGTTTAAGTCCGGAGTCCCCTGAAGTTCAGTCTATCATCCAGAAACTTCAAGGCTTCTCGATTTCACCTCCCAGATCTGAAGTATCACAAGGCAGTCAGACTTCGCAATTCCACTTACCTCATCATCTTACCAGACTTCAAAGCGAAAAACTCGGTATTGAACCACCTGAGTTGCCTTTACCCCAAAGGAAGAGAATTAAAAAGAACACTGAAGGTTCTGGTAGTGAAACCTTTTCTCCATCATCTTCCATCTCATCATCTCTAGTGCGAAGTCAAACACCCACTTCACCATTACATATTATTGTTCACCAAGGGACTTCACCTTCAACATCACAATCTTTTCAGTCTTCATTTCCACCCCCTCCCCAAGCACCTGGGACACCACAGGCAATCGTTGGTACTCCCAAAATGGCTCAAACACCATGGAGAAGTCCTGGTGCAGTCACTGTGCCTGTGCCTTTACATCCGTTACCCGATTATCCTGAGAAATGGTTACCAAAGTTCAATATAGATGCTGGAACATTAGCTGAGGAACACATAAATAATTTCATGTTGTCAGTTAATTTGAAGGGATTAACAGAAGAAGATGTTGTAGTTAGATTGTTCCCCTACACATTACAAGGATCAGCAGGGTCTTGGTATTTTTCCTTGCCCTCTGGATCCATCACCAGTTGGAATATCTTTCAGGAACAGTTTCTTACCAAATACGGCAATGATAGATCCTTGGCTACACTCATCAATGACCTTTCCAATCTAAGGATCGAGTCAAGAGAACCAATTAAGGAGTTTAACTCCCGATTTAACAAACTCTTGAACAAAATCCCTACCGATGATAAGCCAAGTGAACAAATTAGAAGCGAATGGTACATTACAACCTTACCCTCAAATATAGCCATTTGTGTAGATAGGGCTAAAAAACCTACATTGGCTGAAAACATGAAAGAAGACCTCGCTGTCAAAAAACGTGTAATCGCTTTGGAAAAGAAAGCTGCTTTAGAGGAACAGAAATCCAAAAAAGTGTCTTTCAAGGATGATTCAAAGAAGAAAATCTCCAAAGATCCATACGATATGGAGGGCCTTCAAAAATTCCTCAAAACCATGTCAAATGAAATGGTTGAGATTAAGAAGCAAGTAGCAGAGTCCTCAACAAAGAGACCTTACAGGAATTTTAAGAAGCCTGAGTCCAAGCCTCCAAATGTTATATCCTATGCAGATTCAGATCCTGAGGAAGAAGAAGAAGAAGAAACAATTACACCATCCGATGAATTAGAAGAAGAGGAAGTCGTTGAATGCCATGGAATGTGGGACTTTATACTCCCTAACTCCGATACTGAAGCCGAGCAAGAAGCCTTTCCCGTAACTACTAGGAGTAAAGCTACTCCTGAACCTGGTCAGTCCAACTCAAAGAAAATGAGTGCATGTACCAATACTACAAAGGAAAAGGTACCCACAAGGAAGCCAGCCGCAACAGTATCTCAAAATCAACCGTCATCCTCCAATATACCTACATCATCTAAGACGTTGGTAGTATCTGATTCAATGGAATATAATATTATTGATGATATGAAAAAGACTAAGGCAAACATCACCATGTTTGAACTCAGTAAATTAAAACATCAACAAAAATTGCTTCTCAAAGAACTCAATGCAGTTCCTTCTTCGCCTCTTCCCAGTACTAAAGCTACAAGCGACTCAGGACAACCACCTTCTGGTAGAGTTGAGGCAACAGATACAATTCTAATTGGAGATAGATCAAATTCCCATACCCCTCCTTTCCTCTTAACATATGAAATTTACAATCGAAATCTACATAACTGCTTAATTGACTCTGGGGCATCATCCAATATAATGCCAGCTTCAGTTTGTTCTAAACTGAACATAGAACCTCAGAAATCTTCAATTCACATTATGCAGTTAGATAGAACTAAAGTTAAGGTTTTAGGGGAAATAAACTCTGTTACAATCAGGTTATCGGCCGATCCACGAGTGGCTCAAAGTATTGATATCTTAATTGCCGATATACCTGAGTTCTATGGTTTAATTTTAAGCAGGGATTGGTCAGAAAAGCTCCATGGGTATATTTCCACCGATTGGTCCCATATGTGGCTTCCCTATAAGGGTAAGCTAAATAAAAAAAAAAACGATCGGGAGAAACACATGACCCACACTGTTACAGAGTTCGAACAAGAAAATCAACCAGTTGCATTTAACAATAATATTTTAGGAAACTATTCTTCTGAACCATTCTTTGGCAATTATATTGCCCGGCCATCTCCTTTCTCGGTAAACAATTTTACATCACAAATCGAAAATTTTTCACAAACTGACAGGTCTAGATGTGTTAATGTTACTGAGAATTTTGTAAATAAGATTGTAGATAATTCTTTATTTTGGTCTTTATATTTCAATGGGTCCAAGTCTAGCGAAGGATCAGGAGCAGGATGTATTTGGTTAGCCCACAAGGAGAAAAAACAATGTTGTCCTGTAGGCTAGAGTTTGAATGTACAAATAATACAGCCGAGTACGAAGCATTAGTCCAAGGACTATATAAAGCGATTGGCCTCAAGATCCAATATTTGAAAGTGTTTGGAGATCTGAGATCATTGTTAAGCAGGTAAGGAATACAATTCATTGTCTTTTTAACCATCTCAAACATTATCAGTCGCTGGTACAAGAACTCACCTCCCACTTTTTGGCATTCAATATTTCTTCCATTCCCAGGTCTCAAAATTCAGCAGCCGACTTGCTAGCCAATGTCGCTTCCAAGCTCCTACCTTCCGAAGACTATAACCCAAACAAATTTTCAGTAGAATTTCTTTTTAGGCCATCAATTCCTGAGAATGTCACTAATTGGAGAGTATTCAACCACGATGAAGACATTTTACAGTTTTTAACCTCCGAAAAATCCTATGATGATCAAATCATTCAGGAAAACGAGCATGATATTCAAATGCGAGGTAAACACGAGGAAAATTCAATCCCAAAGCCTGTGGTGAAACTTGAGGATCTTTACGATATTAAAGATAGGTTTAAACATGTAACCAATACAAAACTCCAAAGTTCTACCTTAAGGTTTGAATTGATAAACCTTGGCACTGAGAAAACTCCTCAAAACATTAATTTAGGATTAGGACTTTCCGTGGAAGAAAAGGAAGCATTCATTAGACTGTTACGGAAAAATAAACATGTTTTTGCTTGGAAATATGACGATTGAAAAACAATTGATACATCCATTATCCAGCATACCATTCCGATGCTTCCCGAACAGAAACCAGTTCAACAAAAGTTGAGAAAAATACATCCAAACTTAGAGAGTCAAATAAAATCGGAACTCAATAAACTCTTGAAAGCTAAGATTATTTTTCTCGTTCGACACTCAAACTGGGTCTCCAATATGGTGCGAGTCAGAAAGAAAAATGGCGACATTAGGATTTGTATCGATTTCAGAAATTTAAATAAGGAAAGCCTAAAAGATAATTTCCCATTACCCACTATGGAGCAGATACTGCAATCAGTGGCAGGCTCTGAGTTAATGTCCTTTTTGGACGGTTTTTCAGGATATAATCAAATTTTGGTCCATCCTGATGACCGACTCAAAACCACATTCAGAACAAAATGGGGAACGTATGCGTATCAGAAAATGCCTTTCGAACTTATTAATGCGGGAGCAACCTTCCAAAGAGCGATGGATATATCTTTTAAAGGGTTGATTAACAAAACAGTAGTTGTCTACTTAGACGATATTACTGTATTTTCTAAAGAGAGATCCAATCATTTGCATGATTTATATCAAATCTTTCAACGTTGCAAGAGATATGGTATTTCACTTAACCATAAAAAATCCTTCTTCGCTCTTGGTCAAGGAAAGCTCTTAGGCTTTATTGTTTCAAAAGATGGCATTTATATTGATCCGGACAGGATCAAAGAAATCTCTGAAATCCCTTTTCCTCATAATAAAAAATCCATGCAGTCATTTTTAGGCGAAATCAATTTTGTTAAAAGGTTCGTTCCAGACTTTTCTCAAATCATTTTGCCACTTCAAACTATGATTAATAAAAATTCAGTCTTTAGATGGGGATCATCAGAAAAGGAAGCATTTGACTTGATCAAACAATCAATAATCAATTCCCCCGCTTTAAATGCTCCTAATTTTTCTAATCATTTCACATTGTATACTATCGCATCCGATTTGTCTTATGCAGCAATACTCACACAGATCAACAATTTGGAAGCACCCATTTCATTCTATAGTTCAAATCTTCAGGGTGCTGAATTGAATTACTCCGAAGTAGAAAAACAAGCCTTTGTTGTATATAAAGTTGTCAAACATTACAGACCCTTCCTTTTAAAAGCCCATGCAAAAGTTATAGTTCCTTTCCCTTCAGTAAGGCAACTATTAATCCAAAGGGAATTGGGTGAAAAAAGGGAAAACTGGGTTACACCACTTCAAGAATATGACTTAGAAATTAAACCAGCAAAGATTGTTAGAGGCCAAGGTTTTTGCAGGTTATTGGCAGGAGCATCTCACATTCAAGAATCATGTGATACAGATCAAACCAAAGAGATCCACCAGATAAGTATCGCTGACTCTGAATCACAATATATTGATTTAATCTTCTATTTGAAAAATGGATATGCACCTCCTAACCTATCTTACAAAAACAAAAGGGCCATTAGATTGAAAGCAAAAAAATTCACAATTATTGATGATGTGCTTTTTAGGCAAAACTATGATTCAATTTTATTAAGATGCCTAGAAAAACCTGAGGCACAAAAGGTTTTGCAGGAATTACATGATGGACAGGCAGGAGGACACTTTGGAGCTGATACAACAGCTCACAAAATCGTCCATGGTGGATATTATTGGCCCACTCTGTTTAGAGATGCTCATGAATATGTAAGGAAATGCTGAAATTGTCAAACTTCTAGTGGAAGAGAAAGGAAACCAGCCTTCCCTTTACAACCAGTCAACATTGAACAACCATTTGAGCAATGGGGATTGGATATCATTGGAGAAATTACTCCACATTCTTCCAAATAGCATAAGTATATTCTTACCGCTACTGATTATTTTACCAAGTGGGTTGAAGCAATTCCTTTAAAGACAACAAATTCTGAAGCAATTATTGAATTCATAGACCAATTCATCATTACCAGGGTTGGTGTCCCAAATTCTCTTGTTTTTATAATGCATCTTACTTCTCAGGTAATGCTATGTTTGATTTCGCTATTAAAAGAGGATTTAAACTGAAATATTCTGCTAATTATTATCCCCAGGGTAATGGTTTAGCAGAATCTACAAATAAAAATCTGATTAAAATTATTAAGTGAACTATCGAACAAAATCATAAAAATTGGCACAAACCTTTAATGTTTGCATTATGGGTTGACGGGATAATGCAAAATGCTTCCATAGGTTCTTCCCCGTTTAATCTTGTGTATGGAAAAGAAGCAGTGCTACCAACAAATCTTGTCCTTCCTTCTCTAGCCTTAGTTCAGTTTATTGAAGAAAGCCCTTCTTCTTCTATACAACTTAGACATGACCAAATTCTAAAGTTAGAAGAAGAAAGAGAAAAAGCCAAGGTTATTCATGCCAAACATCATCAAATCATCAAGTCATCCTTTGATTTAGTCTCATCCGGTTCAAAACAATTTCAAGTCGGTGATTTAGTTCTGAAATGGGACAAAGCCCATGAAGATAAGGGAAAACACACCAAGTTTCAGAAGATGTGGCTTGGACCATTTCAGATATGTGAAAAGATAGGCCATTTGACCTTCATATTACAAGATTTATCAGGTTTGAGAGATTCTCTCCCTGTTAATGGCCTTATCTTAAAGAAATTCTTCAATTGAGGAGGTAACCCATTCTCCTTTTAATAGAATTTTGTAGTTTGTAGAACCATTAGAAAATAAAGTTGTGGGGTGTCTTCCATTGACCTTTGTTGTACTTAAAGAGTTGCTCAAAACAAGTAGTGTGATATTTACTTTTAAAATAATAGAAGTCTTAAACAAAAAGGATAATTTCTAGGAAATTAGATATAATTGTATTCTGAAACCACACTTCAATCTTTGTGAACGCTTCTCAAAGTTTAGAAATATTGTAAATCATTTTAGGTTTTCAAATTGGTCACAAGAAGGTTATCAATATCAAAATAGGAACTAATCCAATTTCAGCATCTTCAACTCTTA